>JAOUQU010119192.1:0-15488 GCA_028566735.1 Ammoglanis amapaensis
ACACACACACACACACACACACACACACACACACACACACACACACACACACACACACACACACACACACATCCAGTGCAGCGAGGAAGAAAATATATTTCAGTTGTCTGTTGATCACAAGAAATGGTTTCTTTGTGATCAGCTCCAATTATTCTTCCCTTAAATTATTCACATGATGTCAACAGTTCATGGTAAAAGATTGAGCAAAACAATCTACTGATGACTTTCTAATTAAAAGTCACGAAGAAGCCCATAAACCACAAAGTTAAAAGCTGAATTGATTTAACCGGCTTTGTAATATGAAAGACAAAATGAAAAGTAGAGACAACTGCAAGACAACCTTCATCATTATGCCTTTCTATCTTCTCTCCAGCACACTTGTCTTCCTTTCTGTCTTCATTACTACTTTCCTGTCTGCCTACCTGTTTGACTGACTGACTGAATCATCTCTGGTTGTTGACATGATCCCTGCTGCCCCTAGCAATTGCACACACTTGCAATACTTTTCTCCAAGCAGAGTCTCAGTCCTTGTACACAATGAGACTGTAGAAAGGCACTAAGTCACATTTAGCAGCAGGATCAGTGTCTGTTTCATTGTAGAAACAGTTAAAGCATGGCCGGAGCCCAACATATGAGCAGACTGCTGGTGTACATGTTTTTGACCAAACTGTCAGAAACAGATTCCATAAGGGTGGTATGATTGCCCAACGTTTTCTACTGGGACCCGATCTTTGGTTGAAAATTGGCTGGACCACCATTAGCACTGACACGTCATTCTCTTCACAGATGAGAGCAGGGTCATACTGAGCATATGCCACGTTAAAGAGTCTTGAGGTGGTTAATGAATGTTAAGCTGTCTGTAACATATTCCGACATAACCAGTTTCCCAGGGCATCAGTGATGATCTGGGAAGGCATATCATTGAAGATTTGCATGAGGCTCTATGTGTTAGTCAACAGCACATTGACTGGTATAGGTACCTGAGATAAAAATCCTCAAAAAAGTCATTCCTCCTGGTGCAGGACAATGTCTGACTAGACTGAAAAGCCAGTTCAAAGAGTGATGATATGTTTGATTGGCCCTCATATTTCCCAGACCTGAATATAACTGCAAACTTCTGAAGCTTTATGCATTAGTGAATACTACACAACCAGTCATTGGTGCCCTTATCCAGGTCTGGGAGTAGCTCCCCCAGGTCTTCATCTGCCTTCTAATCAGGAACAAATGTTAAAAAACAAACATACAGGCACATGAGGGCCTGTTGAGTCACAATTACCCCAAATCGTGGTCTTAACTATGATTATATATTTTTCATTGACTGTTGTTATATCTTTCAACAAAACACACAATTGGACTCATCTTAACTTCTGTCAAGATCCAATGTGTGTCTTTGATGTAATAGTCACAATAATTTCTTGACATGACCCAAAGGCTTCCCTGCATATTTGATAAATATGCCATATACACCAGCTTACTCACTAGCTCACATTTAGGACCATTTATATTTCATATGTTCATTTATTATTTGCGCATTCATTTATTATTAAGTTTTGGATAGAACTTCAGTGTTAAATGACTACTTAATGCCAGTATGAAATGAAATGTATATATGTTACATAAACCTGAATGTAATATTTGTATTTTTTTATCACTAGCTCTATCCTGGACAGGGTTGTGGTAAGGCAGGGTTTTCTGAAACCAGAATTGCACCATCAACAGGACATGCATTGCAAGGCATATGTCCCAATCATACCACAATCCAAACAGCATTACTGGAGATTACTGGAGACTTGAGATCGTCGATTCCCGTAGAGCTAACATTTAAAAATACAATGCCGCCTGAGTGTTTAAACTTGTAAAGATTTTGACC
The DNA here is from genome assembly GCA_028566735.1 of Ammoglanis amapaensis. Taxonomy (NCBI): domain Eukaryota; kingdom Metazoa; phylum Chordata; class Actinopteri; order Siluriformes; family Trichomycteridae; genus Ammoglanis; species Ammoglanis amapaensis. The sequence goes on from JAOUQU010119192.1 coordinate 1,871, forward strand.
TTTAAAGATTGTTCATTGATTTATAGGTAGTTTGTCAATACATGTTATACATACATTGCACAAAAACCTGCAAAACCTGTAATGATTGCTACAGTGCATAATTGCTCATTTTTAATTAGCTTAGCTGTGTTTCCTAGTGGAACAAGTCCCACCGTGATTCTGAGCAGTGTAATTCAAATGATGAAAAAAATGACAGAAAATGGTCTAACAGTATCTATATTCAGCATAACACACAAAATGAATATCCAAGCAGGTGCAAGCCTGTACATAGAAACATTTCACAAAAATTTAGGACTTGGTTGTTTTTACTCCCACACGTGCAATTATGTTAAATAAGCACTTTTTTTCCAGAGCAGTTAGCATAATCCTCAAAGGCGGTGGTATTGTTATACTTTCCTCTTTAGGAAGTGACTGTGGCTAATGCCAAATAAAAGACTATTAAACCCCTTACATTTAAATTTTACATAATGAATGTTCTTTATTGCACTGCATAATAATAAAATGGCAAATGTAATGACACACATTAGCATTAGTATTAGTACAATGATTAAAGCATAGTATATATAAACCATTTAGGGTTATTCTGGTAGTCATGTTCAGAACTTAATTGAGTTTTAGTACTGTGGCAGTTCCGTCTTACATTCTGCAAGTCACTGTGGTTAAATAACTTGTTAGATCTGACCACAAACCATCCTCCAGACAGCCTTTTCTGGATTCACATTGCCACAAACAAAGCCTAGAATAATGTTGCTGATTTTGGAGCTGTGAAGTATCACAGCTTCCTCAAATCCCAAAGTGATGTAAAATGTGCTTGTTTGTGGACAGTGACACGATACGGCAGCTTCTACAGATACTTGGGATCTGTATTGGCTTAGAAATTTCTTCGACATTCCTGCAGTTGCAGTCAAATGTACCTATTTATATGGGCATTCATCTTGAGTCATAATCACTTGCAGGAAAAAGGAACAAAGGAACCTGACTTCATGTCTTTGTACTAGACCAGCCTATGCTACATTGCTTTTGTTGAACCCTGAACCCTCAATTGCTCAGACTGTATACTTAACTGTAATGTAAGGTGCTTTGGATAAAGGCGTCTGCTAAATGCTGAAAATGTACTGTGGGAGCAAACAAACAGAATATAGGAAACCAATGCAGACACAAGGAGAACATGCAAACTTCACCTAGAAAGCCTTTTATTGCTTTATCTGGAAATTATTTTAATGTAAATGTGTATTTAAATAAACAGGTCATCCTTTAATAGGAGGTTTTATTCCGTGTTTATTTGTGTGTATTGAGAGTTGATAACGCAGGAGGCTGTGGTCCCAGAAACACACGCACTTCTAATGAAACCTCATGGTGAATTTCCGCCTTAAATAGTCAAGAGGCGGATCTTAAATCCGGCAAAGAAATGTGATTTGCCGGCGCGTTGTCTCTTCTCTCTGTGATTCGATATTATGCTCGTCAATAACATTCCTTTGTACGACTAGTAGGCACAGTAGGAGGGAAGATAGTGAAGGGCAGGGAAAAAAACAAAAACAATCGGCCCGCCCGGGCAGCCATCTTGGATCTACAGTACAGTAATGCCTACAGTGTGAACCACTTCACTCACGCTGATGTGCAAAGAGAAAGGAAGGAAAAGAAGCAAGACCGGCTTATTAACCCGAAACGAGTGTTTTTGGACATATTTAGTCGGTGGAATATCCGACGCGGTGGTGCTGGACTGGCATAGCTGACCATGCTAACCGCTGCTGGAGGATCTGAGTCGGGCAGGCGAAGCTGGTCGAGCCGTCCATATTTCTCGACGTCCATATTTTAATCAGTATTTCCACTTTGGTGTTTTAGTTTTGAGGAAAAAAACACGAGAACCGAGCAAAACAGACTGTTGGACGGACGTTGGAAAGGATTGTGTCATGCCAGTTGTGTGAGGTAATTTGCTGGATTTTTGAACGTGGATGAAGCGCATTAGACACGTTAAGCGTTTTTCTTTGGTGCTGCGCTTCGTTCTATAGATTCGATTAAATGTCAGATGTAAACGAGTCGATTCATTTCTGTACGGCTACCACGATTGTGTTCGGCGCGAACAGGCTTCCCGACGTGGACTCTCTTCTCACAGCTCCAGGCGCGTTTGGACACTCGCAATTTGGACGCGTTTTCTCTTTGCGCAAATTGCACAAAGCCCGGATCGTGGTAAGAGCACTGAGATCTATCTAAGATCTCCACCGTGGACCACAGCTGGACTCGCGGTCTCCACCAGTTCTGCTTCTTGGTCTGTTTTGAAGGGTCAATTCGAGTCTGAAGGCCGAAAGCTGGAGGGGGTTTGAGGAGCAACGACACTTTGCACTGGATCGACATTTATTGCTGAATCTCCCCCCTGCTGCTGTTAACAGCCCGCAGATTTACGACTCTGATATTTACTGACATTACACGCCCAGGTAGTTTGGACTGTTTTTGTGCATATAATTGTAGAATAGATGCGTAAAATACGATGAATGAATGAATCTCGCCGCATCTCTTGACTGATTTTTAAACACATTTTAATCGTTCTATATTGTTTGACGTTTAACAAACCGTTCATCTTAAACAAACTCCAAGATTTGTGGAAAAAACGGGAATTATCTCATAAATCCTTATAGATCTCGGAACGACCGCCTCGGGCGGATCGCATTTGTTGCCCCTCACCACCCCCAACCAAGTTTTGCACGGGGTATTATATTATTCAAATATGGCTTTTCACAAGTTAATCCAATTGTGTTTGAACAGTGCAAACAAATGCACTACATTATAAACGAACTTGTTTTATTGTTAGTTTTGTCTCTGTCCTCCGGGATCCAGTAGATCGATCTCTGTCGGTCGGGACCGATTCAAACCAGATCGCAACTACAAATCGATTTTTCTTTAACCAGCTTCCACCACAACATGGATCTCTATTAAAGCAGCGATCGCTTCTACAGACTGAATCCCTTTCTTGAAAGGAAAACACATCTGAAAGCTTAAAAAGATCCAATAGACACGATCTAGAGATCAAGAAACCAAGAAGTGAAAAATGGGTTCTGCGACAAAGCTGGCATTTGGTGTGTTCCTCATCTCATGTTCCTCAGGTGGGTTTGATTTTATTTCAGTTTAGTGTGTGTGTGTGTGTGTGTGTGTGTGTGTGTGTGTGTGGAAACTCCTGGTACAAAGCCTGTTTCTTCTATTCATTGTAACATCTCATCTACATGATGTTATCTGACCTACATGTAGAGTCACATAACATAAAAACACAAAGAACACATATTCTACATCACAACCTACGTGTATGAAATCTCAACCCATTACATCCGTCATATCCATGCTTATAACAGATCTCATAATTTCTATAATACACATACTAATGATCCAATCAGTTCTGTAATGTACATGTATATAACCAGCCTAATGAGATCATTAATGTACATACCAATGATCCAATCAGTTCTGTAATGTACATGCTTAAGATCGATCTAATGAGATCTCTAATGTAGATTTACATGCTTATGACTATTAGTAATGTACATATAACTATTCCGATCTCAATTTAACATGGTTGTGACTTATTAGATCGGTAATGCACTTGCTTATAACTAATCAGATCTGTAAGGAACATGGTTATAGCTATTTTGATATGTAAAGCACATATGTATAACTATTAATGTAATGTACAAGCTTATAACCAAATTATTTCTTTAATGTACAAGCTTATAACTACTCAGATCTGTAATGCACATGCTATTAACTAATCAGATCGTTATTGCATGTGCTAATAACTGATCTGCTCTGGTCTGCGATACACATAACAGATATGTAGTCAGTCGTGTTCTTTGTTTGCATTTGCTGTATCTAATGAGGTGATTATAGGTAGAGAATTATTTAATCAGAGCAGTCAGATTGAAGCTCATGTTTGCATACCTGACAAGACAAAGCCTTTAAGATTGAAGAGGCTGAGCTGCTAAAGAAGGGAGTGGAATCTTCTTTGCCTAAATGGATTGTATGCTGTCTGTGTTATGATCTTTCTTTGATGAGGACCTTGGTATTAGTTTACAGCTTAATGTTCAGTGGTGGCTTGGTTAACTCTAAACGTTGCCGGGGCTGCACTGGTAATGGTTAAATGAGTAGATTAATATCTCAGGCCTTTAGTCAGCCAGTGGAAAAGAAGGAACAGCAGATCTGATAAGGCAAATTTATAAAGCTGCGTTTCATTTCCTTTAGGCTTCATCTGTAACAGAATCAAATAGAAGGTCCCAGTGTACAGTCCTTTGCCGGTTCAGCTTGTTAGGCTCTTTTTTCTTGAATTGCTTTGTCAACAGTATTAAGACTTAAGAGAAAATTATTGTAAATATCAGATTTATATGTATTTGGAGATTTAATCATCAGGTTTGAATGCCTTGAAGCTTCTGGCATGTCAGATCAACCGAAATGCAACACCAGAGCAACACCAGAGCTATTTGGACTAAAGATGAAGATCTGACCACTGCTGTTGTGTCTAAATATTTAATCGGCTTTGTTTATCACTTTATTGGAGGCATTGCAAGCATGTTGTCTTTTCTGTCCATCTTAGTTGAACCACTGGGAATGAAAGATAATGCATTTTCAGAAACATGTAGAAATGCAATTGGGGTGTAGTTCATAATGCCTGGCAAAGCCCTGTTTTACTGGTGGGACCTGAGAGCGCCAAGCTTGAAATTTGTTTGAGGATTATGCTAGAACACTCACCATCGTCATGTGACACGAGATGGGGAAAAAACCCAGCGAATCCATAACATGCCCAATATGCCAACATTGCTTTGTAATGGCTTTTTGCACTGATGGGTCATCTTTTAATGCCATTTGTATTTAAGGGATTCTGATTCTGATTTACACACATATTGTTAAACTCAAGTTAAAACAAACTATTACTGATAAACTGATAAACTATTTCCAACTGACGGTAAAAACAAACCACAGATTCATTATACGGTACATTTAGCAATGCACATAACTTGTGCAAGAAAGAGATTTTAGGCTGATAAAGACAGAATTCACACAAAACAACATTAACTATTTTGTTTTTGCCAAGTTGGCTGGCCAAGGTTAGCTGACTAGTTAATACTCAAACTAATCCCAAAGTAATTTGTAATAAGGAAAAGTATTTTCAACATGACAAATATATTTTTGAAATACAAAGCATTTATTTTAAGAAGATACACAAGATACATTCTTATCTTACATCTTAAGGCTTGCACTAGGACACTGCAAACAAGTTTTGTCTCGTTCAACTAATTTTATACTTAGTTTTATTGTTTTATTGGCAAGACAGAATACAGACTTCTGTATCACCAAAGCTGTTATATATTATGGGAATGCAATTGTAGGATATACTTGGGGATACTCGTTAAAGAGATTGAGTCTTCCTTTCCATGGTCACTTTCATATTAAATGTTATGAGCAGTTAGATATTTATATCAGCAACAAACACAAAAACACAAAAACCGCTCATCCATCCATTCATCTATCCATCCAGGCTTCAAATTCATCTGGCTACTGACCAGGTCAAAGCCTTCATAAACCTCTGTGTGGTGATGTTGCTTATGAACTTGTTTTTCCATATCTTTGTTGAATTTATCACTGCCATGTTCATTCACTTACCTAGCGCTATTTGATGATTAAATACAAATACTTATAAGCATTTTTACATAGATTGGCTTAACCACGTGAGCTCTTGCATTAATAGAGTATCCAATTGCCAAGTGGTGCATGCTGGGAGGCTGCCAGTGTGAGATTAATTACACACAATTTCTACCTTATGAGGGCTTTAATGAATCATGCTTACCAACATGCTGTCAAATTACATGGTGGAGTTTTGCAGGTGGGTGGGCAATCAGAAGAAAAGGTGTGGTGCATTAGACTAAGCTTACAGGGCCCGTCTACAAATTATTGACATGCCTTGCTGCAGACTGCCTACCTAGGGTGTGTTTGTAAACCTTTGGAGCCATCTACGTACACAGCACCTTACATCATCTTCAAATGTGCTGTTTCAAATTCTAGATGACGTGATATCTTCCCTGCTAAGATATCTTCAAACATAACCAGTATGTGTTACATGATTTCTCTCACCAAAAAGATGTCAGCCAGTGCAGGGCAAAGAATGAAGTTGTTCTCACATGTTAATAAATGATTATCGATGTTTAATGTGTTTAAATGTATACAAGTGTATTCATTTCATTTGCGAGTTCAGGCTTGAAGGTGAAGTTTAAGCATTTTGGAACACGGGGAGACGTTAGTCAAAATGCTAATGTGCTGTGCAACGAGGGCTGCCATTAACAACTTTTTCTATCCATTGTCCACTTTTTTATCGATTAGTCAAAATGATTAATTGTCTTTCAAAGAAAGTTATCACCTCATGTAAGTGTCTATTTCATTCTGACAACAAACTGTTGTAATAATGCACCATGAAACAAAAATTAACCTGATTTATATTAAGTGCAAAACGTTTCTCATCAGCATTGGGTAATAATGTCTCACAGCAAAAATGACAAGGGTTTGATTCTTTGGTGGAGTTGTCCAGTTGATTTCTTTATGTAGTTTAGTATGTTTTCTTTGCTTTTTAACATACACATTGAAGTCTGTTCATACAGTGAACAATACAGTGTGTGTATTATTTGTGAATATGAGAGGAAATTGAGGGTTTTCTTTATTTGTGAAACCTAAGTAGAACTAGGAACGTCACTGATTTTAATGTCATGAGTCATGATGGCCAAATATTCTGACTTTAATGCTGGACTAAAATATTTTATTCTGACTTTATACTTGGGGAAGAAAAAAACAATACAAATATGTTCATCTTAGTGTGTTTTGTGTGTAATGTATCATTTATCAGATCACCACTTTGTTACTCTGCTGTAGGTCTCAAAATGTGTTCAGGCTTTATTGCTAGTCCTCTGTTATAAAACTGTTTACCTGAAACAAAAAATGTAAATGTAAGAAAGGATGAAGTAACTTTAAAACTAACACACTTCTGATTACAGCAGTTTTCTACTGGGGATACATTCCCAAGTTGTCCCCCTATTGATGTTTGAAACCCTTGATAATACTGAACATATAAAATTTGATTAATTAATCAGGAACAATGAGAGATGAAAACAGTAACAACTAATAATAAAACATAACAATTTACTAGAGTTTCTATCATTTACGACTTTTTTCCTTTCTGTATAGAATCAATACTGATCTCATTAAATGGAAGCACTTCACATATTGGTTGTGCCTGGGAGGGAGGGGTGACCGAGCCTGTTCCATCACTGTTACCAATATAAAGCTATAAAGTTTATGAAAATAAAAATTGATAATGATCACAACAGGACCGATATCAGGGCAGTTATAGATATAAGGATGGCTTTTTCAGTACTGATGTGGCCCATTTCTTCAGCGATATTTGATATTTTTAAACTACTTCTGAACACAACTCCACTGATATGGGTCGGGTGCAGATGGGGATCTTGGAAGGTCGCAGGAATGGGAATTGTAATTTCCAAAGTTGAGATACAGTATGTCAGCCACAAAGTTTGACCATACCACTGCACAATGCCCACTGAAATGACCTATAGAGAACTCGACCCACTGGACTCTTGAGATTAATTGGATCAAGGGTCGTGAGTCAAGGCCGCTCTTCTAAAGGGTTGAAGGACTGAATTGGCAGTAATTTACATTGGCATTGTCCAAAATTGGTGGAAAGCCTTGGTGAGGTGCCTACATCGGTTTGACGATGTAATAATCTGATACAGTTGTCTGACCATTTCCAATACACAGTACCCATAGCTTCGGACAAATTTTTTGCTGTAGACAAATTTCCACCTGCTAAGCATGAGTTATTATGCAAGTTGCATGCTCTGTCTGTTATGCCTAGTGCACATTACATTATTTTTGCCGGCTAGATGCGTCAACTTGAAGGCAAGTTGAAGTGTGCATAGGGCTCAAAATCTATCTAGTAGTGGTACAACGATACATTTTACCCATGATACATTACGATTCACGATATTTGGTTTACAATAGGAGTAGGCGAAATAATATAATTCATTATTTAACTGGCACAATTTTAAATGCGATTACAAAATCACATTGTTTACCAAGTAACATTACACATGTACGCATAATAGCGTACGTGGGTCATTTGGGCACAGCAAATGTGGTGAAAAGCAGTTTGTTGGTGGATCTTCTGTGCTAACACACATTTCCACGGTTTTTGTGAACCAGATGGCATCATCAGTGGTAGTCGTTATACACAGACAGTGTGTACCGACATTTTTGCTGCTGTTACAGATGTTTGGTTTCATGTAGAAAGCATCACTTAGCTGTTCGTGACATGGACGTGATTATCACTATTGTTCCTTATTTTAGTTCATTTACGAAACATAGTTTATGTACCTCTGTGTTAATATTCTGATTCACATATCGTAAGAAATAATCTTGGTCATAATGATATGCCTGATCAGTGTAGAAAAGAAGAAACTAGACTGAACAATCTGTAGATTTAAATTTATGCAAGCAACTCGAAAACAAAGTTGTGTTGCTCAGACAAATACTGGAGCTCTGATGCAAAGCCATCATGCAATCTAATAACACTGGAATTGCACAAATACAGAACAGTTCCTGCTGAAACAGGAAACAGGTTTTTGTGTGCAGCTTGTTACCCAGCCTTGTTGACAGGAAATGTGTGTAAATCCCACCAGTGCATTCTGAGTGTTTTAATCAAGATGAAAGTGTGAGCTGAGGTTTATAATATTCTCACCAGTACTCGTGGCTTGGCTCAGCACCAGCATTTTATCACACACAGGTGTCACCATCATCTACACTTCGTTCATTTTGTTAAAAAAATCTATTTATGCATTTTGCCTTTTTATGCTGCTAGTTTAAACATAACACATGATATTGCAGTATCGCTATAGCCCTCGACCATTAGATTCTGAAATAACTAACTGCTTTACCTGTGCCTGGTGTGTTTACTTTGATTAGTATTGCATCATATAATCATATATGATGCATATATTAGATATCTGAAGCCATGCTGTCTGCGATGTAGACCACCGGAGGGTGAGAATCTATAAAACCAACCGGACATTCTAGGTGGTTCTACAGATGCTTTACTGGGTTCAAGGCTAGTTCAATTATCGGGCCAGGGCTGTACTTTAAGGTCTTGGTCATGCTCTTCCATGTAATGTTGGACATTTCTAGCCATAAGACATGTCACATTGTCTTGCTTGAAGAAGTCATCCAGCCCAAGGAAGGGAACCAGCTTTGGTGTTCATGATCTACTCACCAAGCTCTTCATAATGGCCATTGTAGTGTAATTAACACCGTGTTGACCAAACTCTTTGGGAAATCTAAACTCCAGAATATTTCTCCCATGTTAAGCAGATCCAGGCAGCTTAGCAGCAGGTCACCGCTTCGGCAGCAAATCCCTAAAACAAAGATTTATTTCCTCATATGAGAGCGAGAGAGAGAGAGAGAGAGGCCAATTTCCATTCTATATCCACCTGTGTGAAGTGCTGATTGTTAGTAAGTCTTTTGCATTGGTTCACACACCGGTTATTAAAGGATCAGTGCTCATATTTTCATCTCGAGGTCACAGGATGACATAAACAAGGTTACGAAGACTGAAAGATTTGTTTTGTATTTTTTGGGTTCGTATTTATAAACCACATTAGTCATATTTTCTCATGAAGTCATATGCCTGGAATATAGTGTCAACCTGACCGCCGACTACAATGTCATTATAGCTGAAAAGCTCCATTGAAAGCTTGATTATTAGTTGAAACTCAACCAAGTATTTAGCTCACAGAGTACAAACATGTGAGCTTCACCTCAGCGGCTTCGGTTAGCGATTATGCAAATGAAATTCATCATTCATCCAGTAAATACATCATAAGCTGAACCGCATTACAAGGTTGTTGTCAAATTTTGTACTTTTTGGGGAGGGGGGGATGTTGGACGGGACGATGACGACAGTTTGGGACTATAGACAGGCCGCTTCAGTACTCGTACCTTTGTCTTTTTCAGCTGTGGCTTTACAGGTGGACCTCTAGTGTCTTGTTGAAAAAAACATGGTTGTCTCTGGTGAAGGTGACATTTCAAAAGCAATATATTCAAAATTTGAACTGACAGTCCGCATGGAGTATCAACACAGACCACAAGGGGTAGCAACAATAGCCATCGGCGCAATACAGTTTGCTGAGTCGTAAATTAAGTAGTTGCTCTCTGTTTGTTGGGGTGTCTTAAAATTTTAATATACAACATTTAAAAGCATTTATTGATCACTAATGATCAGCTAAAATCAGCAACTTGACTTTTTGCGTTGTTGCTTAAAACATGTTTTACGGTTGGCAAACGTAAATGCCACAAAACTCTCAGAAAACTGGACGTCATTTAGGGTTGGAGCAGTAATTTACTTGATAGTACATACGTACGTACACCCTATATCTGTAATACTGACCGAGGAAGTCCACATCAAAGTTTAGGTAAATCTTGGGCTCAAACATTTTCAACACTGATCATTTTCATATTTTTTCTAACGCGTCGTACCAAATGAAAGCAAACATTCTCACATTTCATGTAATATATGACACATTTATGGGAAAATTCTGGTACTTATGACGTCGGTGAAAAAGCATCTTGATTACACCGAAATGAACAGGGAGCTACTCACATAAACCGGCTAAAGCTGCAAGTTTTTTTACCTCTTTGTTGAACTGACTGAATTCTTGTTGAACTGGATACTGGGTTTGAGTGGATGTTAAGATCTGTTTCAATTTTATAATGGTAGAAAAGAAACCCTATAATACCCAAATTAACAGTGGCCAGATAAAGCAATATAAAACTGAACTAAAGTATCAGTTATTACACTTGGATCGATGATCAATACCAACGTTGGTATCAATATTATTGATATTTAGATCTATACTCACGCCATTACTTCTTGCATTTTTTGCAGCACCAGGATTGTCTATAGATTCGTTAGAGTTGCCATCCTGTAAATAAACAACACTTGTAACAATGTTTGTATTTGCATTTGACCTAATGCCCCAATTTTTTTTTCAAATTTTTTTTACGATGTACTGCAGTGTGCAACTATTTAATTAGATGAACATTAATTATTTCTCTCATCCATTTCAGTTCAGATGTGTATTTTGTGTTCTCAAGTGATAGTTTGACCTTCGGCGTGCTTAGCAGCGTATTTTGATCCTCCTCATCAACTGGACCTCAGTGACACGGCAGGTTGTTGGCTGCTGTCGTCTAGAATTCTGAATTATTTACATCCACCGTTGACCACTGCTGACAGGAAGGTTATTGAAAATAAAAATCAGGCCTTTTGTCTTGATGGTCTCCATTTGTCTGTATCAAGTGCTTGAAAGTGAGAGTTTTTAGACCATAGTGGTAAAAAACAAAACAAATGACAGAATGCAAAACGGTGCATAATCACAAGCTCATGTTTATCGTGTTTAGCTTATGTTTTTCCAGGTGCTGTTGAATTAAGGAATCTAGATTACCGTATAGGATTTTTTTATTATTTTCATTTCTGCTGGCATAGTTAAAACTATAAAATTGAAATAAAAAATTGAAATCAGATTGGTCTTCCTACCATCAGTGGTGGTTCTGTAGTTGCATTCCATTAAGGAAAAGGACTGTATCAATTTTAAAATAATAGGAAAAAAGTTCTAAACCCTATAACACCCAAATCATCAGTGGTTTTGCACATAAAGCAATAAAAAAACATTATAAATCAATGTTTACATAGACTTCCGGTATTTTCCGGTAAAAATTGAAAACGTAAGGTGAATAAAATCACGAATTTCTCAATTAATCATGTTAGAAGTATGAAATTGAATAAAAAAAATTAATCTGATTGGTTTAGATTGATCTTCCTACCATCAGTAGCGGTTCTGTAGTTGCATTCTATTCATTTACCCCAGTAGTTCTTGTGAAGTGCACTGCGTAAGGTATTCTACCATTTTGGGGCAGCCTGGGGGGTTTTAGAACTAGAGCTTGTGAGCTAGAGCCAACGGATCATGACTGAAGTGCCCATGAGCAAGGCACCTAACCCCTAACTGTTCTGGTTAGGGCTGGGTATGTTTACTAATAGGTGTAAATGTGTTTTTCACATTTTAAAATTTCACAATGGATGCAAAGAGTGATAAATTATAATTTTAAGTGTGTTTCCAATCCAAAAGTGATGAAAATGTTTAAAATAAGTGAACTTCATATATATTTGTGTTCATTGTCACACATAATGAATGTTAACAAATGCTGTTTATTGTTGCTTACAAGTAATGTTTTGCAAGTCAAAGTCATTTGCAGTCAGCATGGCTCTAGATACCTGTAACAACCTACGAGTTTTCTTAGCAGAAGCCTGGGCAACTATAGACATGACTCTTGTAATTCTCTTGCTGTGTTGCTCTGGGTGAATAATTCCTGCCTTGCTTTGGACTCACCATTATAGTTGCATTTACCCCTCCAGTGTGACCAGCATGTTCGATCTTCTGGAATGCAACCCACGATAGGTGAAGTAAAAACCATATGTTTATACGGTTATTTTTATATTTTTAAGCCTTTTGAACCCTCCCACACTCTTATAATCATTTCCTGCACAGTTATATAGCATGAACTCTATATTCTCTTAGATATTGGTTGAAATGATTTATGTAAAAGCACTGATTATAATACTCAAATGCTATAAAATAATTAAAGCGTGAGCTAGCGAGAGGTATTGGCTTGCTGTTGGCTTGCACTACCTCCAGGTCATCATTAAAACCTCATGGCTTTCCCAGCATGATCTAATTGAACACTTGATGCATCTATCGCGTTCAGATGATGATCGCTCATCAATTTGCTCAGTTTATTATCTAAGCTTCTTGCGTACCAGGCCTATAAGACACACTGTAAACATTATCCTTACCTTATGTGTCAGAAGGTTTGAATGAGAAGCGGTCTATATTGTACTATTTTATAATTCTCTTCCTGGTGGGTATACTGGATTATCTTAGCGGCCCAATTCATGCATATTAGGTCACCAAAAATGCCCCGCTAGACACCAGAACAAGAGTGGGATAAAAACAGTTCAAATTTAAGGGGTGAGCAGCTGTGCTACTAACTAGGCTGACCGACACAGATGGACACAGCTTTTCTAATTATTAGGGATAAAACAATTTATTTACCGTGCAATATTGGGTTCATGGATTCAGCTTAAAAGAGTCATTGATATGAATCGACCCAAGTGTCGATTCAGTAGGCATAAAGTAGGAAAACACTTTGGCCCTACTATATGTCTTTAGACAGTTAGAGGAATCTCACAGGGTGATCTTCAGGAACTTTATGCGCAGAAAGAACCAGCACTGATTTACCTGAGAATTGAACCCAGGATGTTCTTGGTGCTTGCCTCCAAACTACCTTAGTTATTCTCACTCCCTTTTTCAACTGCTTATCTAAACAGGGTCATGGTGGTGGTGCACCAAATCCTATTTCACCCCCATCAATGGGTGCAAGACACACAGCAATTCCGCACGCACACACACACACACACACACACACACACACACACACACACACACACACACACACACACACACACACACAC
>JAOUQU010119510.1:0-15479 GCA_028566735.1 Ammoglanis amapaensis
AGTGTCACGTCTTCCTTTGTGACGCCGTTCAAATTAAAAGTCCCAGAAGTCCTTTGACGAAACGCAGCTTTTTTTTCACTGTGACTAGTCGACCAATGGAATTTGGCCGACTAGTAATTTTTTCGGTCGACCAACGAATAACCGATTAATTGCGGTCAGCCCTAATATATATTATATATAGTTGGGGGATAGACAAATTAATTCATGTTGGAAAGTTGGATGGATAGATGATTCGATGAAGGACAGGTGGATGGATAGATAATGTGGATGGAAATATTATATCTATATAACCCCCCCCCCCCCCCATCCAAAAAAAAGAAAAAAAAACATTGGAACATTAATTCACTGCTTATTGTGTGTAATGTAGATTTGTTACTATTTCAGTCTCCTCCACATCATCATTTATCCAAGCAGGTGCAAGAAATCCAGCTGTATTCAGCAGCTAAATTCTGAATCTGTCCTGGGGGTATTTCCATCCTGTTAGCAATTTATCAGCAACTACCCGACGAGTCTCCAGAGCTTTTTTGGTCTCTTCTGTGGATTTAGACTGTGCTTCACCAAGTAGAGGGTGTTTATTTCCTCAAATAGCCAGTCTTTAAAAAAGAGAACAAACATTAGCTGAGGACATCTGATCATCCTCTTCCATGTCCGTATCCAAGGTCAAGCGTTTGACCCTCTCGCTGGGGTAATCAAACCAGCATGGAGCAGAAATATACGTGGCTGACTAAGTGTGGGTTTAAAATTCATCGTGCACGTTTCAGAGCGTGCTCTACAAATGGAAGCAGAAGAACATTCTTAATCATGCGGTGTAATCACGCTAATGTGATAACAAGCTACAGGAATCTGCCGCTTCTAATTACCCGCATGTTGGTTCTAAATCACTCTGTGTGTGTGTGACCGTGCCGATGCCACTGTTTTCTTTTCGGGGGTGGGTTGGACCTGGTGTGTTTAGCCAAGGTGATGTCGTTATAAGCTGCACGAGATAAAGAGCTTACAGCCCAGGCATCATCGGTAGTTGAACCTTTATCCATATGAAATATCAAGAGCAGGACACGAAGTGTTTTGCATGAGGGCTGCACTGAAGAAAATACGATCCTTTTGTAATAATAGCTAATGCTATGCTGGTAAATACGTATGATAAGATCGGGACTTACATTTCCTGTGCAGGTCTTATGACCACACGTACCCAGTTATGCCTAGTTCACACATCATAAAATACAATCATGCTTGTAGAATGGGGAGGAATGTGGGGTAAGGCTTTAGAAATATAGCACCATTAGAGATGTAACAATGCAATCAACCCATATACAATATACTAGGTTCACGATACATTTTTTATAACAGTATAATACAATAAAATTCAGTTGAATGGTGCATTTAGGGAATCAATTGACAGCATCTTGATACATCCCTAATCATTGGAAAAAAGATACCCCTGGTCAAATAAAAGTTAATAAATGAATACCAATAAAATGTTGCTTTTCGGTAGAAATGGCAGGTGTGTTTGTATGGTGGTGTGAGATAGACCCAGTAATGTATAATGAACATATCAGGTCTGGGGTTGCCATGTTTCTTTCAATAAAATATTAAAACCCACAGTGAAATCTTATCATCCATTAGAGACAGCAGAACAGGGCGTGTGTCTCTGCACATGCTAACAAAATCAATATCAAGTATGAATAATTTACATGCAGCCCATCTGAATGTGCGTTTCACCGTTTCATTACTCAAAACCAGTCACAACGTTTGCTTGCTCTAATGCCTGTCTGTCAACAGCCAAAGAATGAGTAGTAGTGAGTAAAAGCAGTGGTATACACCACTTTAGGGAAGAAAAGTGACATAAGGTTGCTGTTGCCTTATAGCCTAAAGCTGCAATGGTGTTTGTTTATTATGTTATTCTAGTCTAAAGCTCAAAGCTCTATTTTTCAAAATTCCAAGTGGGTTGTTACTGTTCGTATATACACTATATCTGAATAAAGTCCAAATTACAAACATTTTGGTGTCAGGAAAATTGAGCTCATTTGACTACTGTGGTATTGTGATGTAATAACTAATTGATTTGCATTAGAATCTCCCCGGTTCCACCAGAACTCCACTCGATATTCGCCATTAAAATGCTAGAGTTACATTCACCATGCATCAGACGTGAGCTATGGTTACAGGAAAAGGAATCCCACAGGAAGTTTTGCTGTAATCTAACGCAGCCCTGCATTTTCTTCATTTGAAATTCCAAATGCAGAGAGTCTGTACACGATCGACTCATTTTATAGCTTGATCATTTATGAACATAAGGCATAATTCTCTGTTTTCTGACATGTTCACGTTTCTGGCAACAGCTCATGTGTAAATAGCAAATGTGACATAGTTCAGAGTGTTCAGAATAGGGCTTAAGCTGAAAAGAGTAATATCTCTTTTTATAAAAGCAATTTTGTGTTTTATGTTATTTTGTTTTGTAGAGCCCATGGACCTATTTTAACTTGTTTAAAAAGAGGCATTATATGCCCCCTTTAATAATAGGAGATAATTAAAACTGGTCATTTGTTATTTATATTCTGGTTATATGATACAGTGAAATTGAATACGTTTGCAAGTTCCTTGTTATTACAGTTTTTAAAAAGAACTGGACAGAACTAACATTTAATGGTTTTTCATTAAATGTTAAAAATCTTTTAACTATGCAAACACCATCTAGTCTTTTAGTGCACTGAAAAAGGAGCTACATTACTTTTTACAATACAATCTTGGACTACATTGTTGTTTCTCCTCTGCAGTTCTGAAATGTAAGAATTGCTCTGCTCGAGAGGTTGATCTACATTTCTGGATGAGATGGTGAAAGGTTTGCCTGCTGTCCTATTTTGCTTTATTGTAAATTATTTTGGGTTTAATAAAGATGAGTCTTAAGAGCTATACACAATAGGATCCTAGGAAAATCACAAGACTCTTCTAACCTTATAAGCTCATGTTTCATGAAACCTCATGATCTGTTTTGAAGTATTAATAAGAAGGTTTTAAATGCTAGCCTTTTCTTGGTGCACTTTCTTGACTGTGTGTTAATCAAACTTGCTGACCTTTAGTAAAATAATTTTTCCATCATAATGTTTATGTTCCACTGGCTGCCGCACATTCCTAAAGCATTATACAGTCACCATTTATAGTTGACGATCCGTTCTTTGTATTAAAAGCTACTTCTTTGAATATTTGGTAATTATAAACAATTTGAGTTTTGCGTTCAACCGAAAATCACTTAGTGTTTAGTGCAGTTTAGACCAGGGCTGGGCAAATAGTTCCCACATGAAAAATCTCATTTGTGTTGGAGGGCTGAACCAAAAAGAACCTGAACTTAATTTTGCTCACTGCTATTTTTTCCCCATTGTTAAGTGTGTGGTAAAGTAAGTGGTCAATTATATGTTTTGATAAGCTGGCTGGCATCTCCTGTTGCAGATAGACACAGATATATGTGACCGTATTTAAATAGTACATTGTGTTTTTTAAATATAAATCATATATTGCACCTAAGATGGATGATTTCTTGGATTTTTCGAAAGCAAATCATTAAATGCATCATTGTTCATAAAACACAACTAAGATGTACGTCAACAAGTGAGTAAAATATGGCACAAACTAAATGGTCCTTTAAAACTCATTCTGAGCAGTTGTGTCACTGCCGTCTCCCATATTCTTCAGTAAGGCTGATTGTAAGACAAAACCTTTTTTTAAATGGCCAAACAAAGTCTGTCACATTAATGTGAGAAATGTATTATGATCTGATGAAGCTTAAGATGGACTAAAATGATTGTGTGCTTCACCAAATACTGTGTATCTTTAGTAAAGCATGGTGGTGGCTGTGGGATTTAGGCATGGAAGAAGGAATTTTGTACACATCCTAATATCAGTCCAGTACTTCTAGACATCTATCTACAGAACGATATCCTCAATCAATGTAAATCAACATTTTTGAACGATCCAAGACTATGAGTCCAGATCCAAATTCATATAGAAATTCTGTCTATGACATGAAGAGAGCTGTACACAGTAGATGTCCTTACAGTCTGATCGATTTGGATCAGTGGATAAAGACTGCTTAGCTCAAGACGTGCCATGCTGTCAGACTGCTGTCGTCATATTCGACAGTTCTTTAGCATCATACATTATTCCTGGAGCAGACGACTAGGCATGTGTATGTGTACCAGAACCTGGATTTGAACCCCCAATCTTCTGCTTGATAGCTGCAGCCCCAGACTGCATTGGTCAGTAAATATCAAAAACCATCCAACGGAGGAACATTTGTTAAACCAGTGTTAAACTCATGAGCGGCCGAAGCTTAAACTGTGACCTTTGATCCCTCGGATAGGCACTGCTTCAAAAACCGCCACTCAGCATAAGTTGATAGGACCAAATTAGTTACAAATTGAGATATAAAAGATACAATAATTTACCTTAATCGTCCTGTACGCATCTAGGATGATCCATTATACTGGAAACATGTCATGTTGTTAAAGCCAGCGTTCCAGGTCAGTTTAGGTCTATTTGGATGTGGTCTTAATGTTGTTTTATATTTTTTATATGATGCAATGTGGTAGAAACAATTCTGAATCGATTTATCTTGGTCTTTGTTTAATCGAAATGGTCCATTAGAGCAGGATTTACTAATGCATGCTTTAACACCGTTCTTGTTCATTGTTATGCATTTTGCTGTATGGATTTAGTCTGTTGGGGTTAGAGGTTGATTGGAGATTTTTTTGTTGTACATGTTAACCTAACAGTGCATTGTAACCTTTCTAAGATTCAATTTGTGATATGAAGAATGTAATCTTGCTTCAACATTTTAGTCGATTGCAATCTCACAGTCTCTTCAGATCCCCATAGCAACCAAGTCCCTCAGTATATTTGCCTCTGTTTACTATAGTAAAATATGGCTCATAGATAAAATCATAAAAAACAAGACAGTCTTGTCTTCAATTTTATTATAGCTTCTATACCCAAACAGAAAACATGCAGAGGTAAAACACCTCGATGGATGGATGGATGGACGGACGGACTGACAGACAGAATAAGATTAGTTGATACAATATTTATTGCATTTTGGCATTAGTCATTTAGTACAGAGATTGTTCAATTTAATTAATTAATTTATTTATTTTAAAGCAATTTATTTAATTCTTAGTGCTAAGATTTGACATATATTTATCAAATAACCAAACCTCTGTTTTGTATGTTGTAGCAAGACTGTGTGTTTTTGTGCATTTCATCTTTTCATTCATACTTTGCACCTCCTTTAGCTTTCAGAATGACAGATCAGAGAAAGGACCACTTCATTAAACAGCTAAGACATTTGCGTTCCAAAACCAAAATGAATCTCAGGTAATCTTTCTGAGCTCTGACCAACATGCGGCAAATGCGCAAGACAGAACATGTCATGTGACCTACACTAGCCGGTGTCTCAAATTGCACACTTACAAACTTAACTGTTTTAGTGCATAGTCCAGTCATACTGACGAGTACAGTCAATGCCACCATTTGTTAAACTTGTATTCAGTTCGGGACAATACTTACTAAGGACAGTGCACACTACACACTACATTCCAGCGCACTCATGTAAGTGCGCAATTTGAGACGTTGCTAAAGCTGCATCGCACTACACAACTTTTTCTCTGCGTGTCTTATATCAACATGGTTTATTCAGACCGTGGGACATTTTAATTTCTGTTTTGACAAATTTAGCTCTGCGTAACTGAACAAATAATCCACGTAGAAAAGCGAAATGAGAGAAAACGAGTAGACGCCCGCTTTAACGGGGTTAACGTCTTGTTAATGTAGTTTATCTAGCAGTACAGAGTAATCAGTTGTTAAAGTCATGACACTAAACACTGCATTCCAAAGACTCATAGATTCCAGTTTTGTCTTTAAATTGTAAAGTCAACATTAGTCTATAATAAAGCTGGCTTGGTCCGTGCTTTAGATATAATCGGTTCCAGCTGAAGGAGGCAAATTTCTCAGGCTGTAATTGAGCTTGAATGAACGGTAGATATGAGTACAAGATCATGCCTTCTGCTTCAGCTGAGTGTTTGATAATAAAGTCTAAGAAATCATGTTCTTAGCCTACATTAGACTATTAGATCTTCATCTCCGTGACTGGTACTTGTTTTTAGTAGTTCTGACTTTGCCGTAAACTTTTAATAATGCATCTGCTTCTCCGGTGGAGTCAAAGGGTCTTGGCCATATGGTCTGGCCAGCAAGCAGTTAGTTTTATAGTCTGGTGAGTTGTAATTTGTGTAGAGTAGAGATGTATCGACCTAATCTTGCCATATCCTTCTGAAAACCAAGAAGAAAAAGTGTCATACATTTTATATTTTGGATAAAAAAAACAATAAACCATTTACATTTTTTAAAAAATGTATTATTTTCTGTTTGCAGCATGTCTATTATAATGAACAAATAGCATTTCAGTATGCAAATAAACATTACTTGAAACATGACAATTAACTACTTTTTCTTATAGAGTGATCAGTTAACTTTTAAAACAGGCTGTTTATTATTGTTTTGATTAATTCATTCTTTTGCATCTGTTTAGTGATGAAGCAATTCTTCTTTTTTATATTTTACATTTAGAACAACTCATTTTTCAGGATATTTTCCCTTTGTAAGCCTTACTTCTTTATCTCTCTGTGTGATGGGAATCCATCATTTAGTGGACTTTTAGTAATCCAGTTTAGTATCAAACGTGCATTAAATTTAAACGGTGAAAATGAACTGATGAATCATGATCTGATTTTGCTAGTAGACTTACACTTCAATAACAAAACAAGTGAATCCTGAAGAGAGGTTGTGATTTCTTTCTTTTGTATTCTTTTAGTAATGATCATCCATGAAGCAATTCTTCTTCTTGCTGATGCAAAGACATTTACATTTACATTTAGCACACCTCATGTATGTTATTGCTATACAGCCCTTGTTTTTGCATCTTTCTTCATGCTTGATATCCATAATTTCTGGCATATATGTGGCTCCTAATTTCGCTAAGATGGCTCTGGTGGTGGGATTCTTACTTTGGTTGGTGGTTCTTCACTTTGTTCCTCCTTCTCTTCCACATGTTCTTCAAACACAGGCTTATAGTCCTCATCGTTCTAATCATCTGAGAGCTTCAAATCTGAGCTTTCCTCAACTATCTTGAGCAGAATCTTCTCTGCTTGAATTATGCTCACTACACAATGTGGAGTTGAATGTCATAAGCAAGCTAATATTTCAAATGCCTAAGAAATAATCTCTTTCATGGTATAAATACATATGTCAATATCATAAGAAAAATAACAACAGACAATATTTAACATACCTTTCCTCCTTCTGTAAAATGTGCTTGTTCTAATGTAAGCCATATTAAAGAGCAAAAAATGGGAGGTTCCCAGCAACCAAACCAATCCCATTACATATTAATTGGAAGCCCAGGATGTCATCTTTATAAGCCAGCAAAAATGTATAAGAAAACTACTTATGTATTGCAGTAATGGCTTAGTGGCTAAGTCAGGGGTCACCAAGGTGGTGCCTGCGGGTAGCCCTTCGCATTAGTTGGTACCCAAAAAGTAGCTATCAGTTATAAAAAGGTTGGTGACCCCTGGGTTAAGTTACTGGGATAGAAAGCAGAAGATCAATAGTTCAGACCCCACTACTAACTGAGCGTTGCCAGTGTTGGGTCCCTGAGCCAGGCCCTTAACCCTCAATTGTTCAAAATGGTGTTACATTGGAAGTCACTTTGAATAAAGGCATTTGCTAAATGCTAAACATGTAAATGTAGGTGGGTTCACATTATGCATAACACTACGCTCAGTAGAACTGGCTGCAAAACCCTGAATCTGGCAACCAGACATTGTCAACCGTACAATATTGATTCATTTAATCGTTATTGTACTTGATTTTGAACTGGGGACTTTTAACGCTAGAGAACATTTAAAAATCCTACTACACCACCTAAAATCATTTATTGGTTGTAGCATCTTATTGTTGCATGCGAGCAAATAAACAGCTTTTATATGTCAAAGGTTTGAGTATGGGTTTTGGTATCGGGTGATATTGGGTCTGTTTTTACGTTGTATCAGATCGATACAAGGCTGGTAGGAGATTTCCCAGGACACCATGCATCGTCTCCTCAGCAGCTTGCCCAGACATTGTTGAGAGTGCAGACAGACACATAGGGCTACAGATTTCTTACAGTGGTGGGATTTTGAAGCCACATCTAAGTGAGTTTATGGTTTTCATTCCCATTGTCCATGGATTCAGCAATGTAGACATTTTCTAAGGTGTAAAAATTTTCGTCTGGAATCTTTCCTCTCACTGTGATCTGATTAGTGTTTTATGAGAAGTGTGTTGAACAGACATAGGCTGCAGAAAAGAGTCTGATCCGTTCTTCCATATAAGAAGGTGAAAGATAATTCTTCTATGGAAACAGATCAGAGGAATTTACCAGACATAACATTTCTTCACCATTTTGTCTGATGTCGGTGTGTTTATGTGCATTAGTGAGAAATAAATTGTCTGGATAAACAGTGCTGTCGGTTTCTTATTTGAACTCTGGGTGGTTTGTACATCTTTGTGTTTGTGTTCTGTGTACGCGGGGCTTATGGAAGTAGAGATGGATGTGGTAAAAATATATAAGCACAAAGACAACAGTGCACGTGTTTAATATTGATGTTCACCCTCGGGAGATTTACGTCTGTGTAGAACCTTGGCATTAGAAGCGGCTAGCAAAGCAGAACATCTGGAGAAAACCTTGATACTGTAATAAATCGAATTTTTAGACCTTTTCAGTTTTTTTTCCTGACCCCGCACTTCACATAGAACAGGTTAATAATATATATTGTCATGTCTTAAGGTAGCTATACAGCAGTAAAAACAATGACCACTCACCCGTAGACTGGAACACAGGTACTTTTATTTCCTAGACAGTTTTTAGAAGCATATATTTCTATACATACCCAGTTACTTCCATTACCACGTCATTTGACATTCTTCCTCTTCGGGTCCCCGCAAAGGCTTATATACTCTTCACAACCACCACAAAGTGACCGATGACAAGTAAATTAACATTTGCACAGATGCACTTTGCCAGCAAATGGGAGGGTGAGGCAATGGTGACTTGCAGCATACTTGCAATATCTGGGACTTACCAGAACTGGCTGCTTATTGGTTGTCACCAAATAAAGATTCAATCGAGGATTATAGTTTTGGGAGTTGTCGCCAATAGAGACTCTTTTATTTGTGACCAGATCTGGCTAAATTTAAAACTCAGTTTAGGATCATTGGCGAATGAGAAAATAAGCTTTAATATTATATCTTGAATTAAGTTGTCATGTTACATTTGTTTGAAGGATAGTATCTCTGCACTTTTTTAAATGAATACCCAAAAAAATCTTTTTTTTAATCAGTCAGCAAGTCAGAGATGTTGCCAGCACTCCTGCAATAATTGCTTTTCATGGAACATATTTGGAACAAATAATATGTGTTGAACGCGAAAGATTTCAGTTGCGAGTCAACTTAAAAAGCCATTTTAAGTACATTTCCACAAGTTTTTTGATAAAATGTTGGCAGAATCATTTTAAAGACTTTTTCTTTCTTGTAAATCCAGAAAAGAAAAAAATGAATTATTTTTTTTTCATTATTTCTTTTTGTTTCATATAAAAAAATTAAAATAAGATAATATGACTAATTTTGCCAGATCACATTTATATACAGGAATAACAATGTCATCACAAGCTTGGGTAAAGCCAGATTAGACTAGTTAAAGTTATTTAATGAGACACCTATAGCTGTTTGACTGAATACCATTTCTGTTTAAACTGTTGTTGGATCGTTTTACTGATTTGTTTTGTTTTATGATCAAAGTTTTAATGTATTGTATGATGTGCATGCTCCTCAAGATGATTTGCCAAGATCCTTTGCAAGGCCGCCATTGTATGTTGTTTTAAGATTGCAACATTCTTATGGTCAAGTGGCCCTAGATTGGTTTAAACCATGGAAATCGTACTACAGCTTTTAATTGACCAGTCCCTACTGCAGCAATGCATGTTTTCTGGTCTCCGTTTATGTTTAAACTTCAGTGTTATAGCAACAAAAAGTGTGTGATACGTGTACATATTTTATTTAGTGAATTTACTTTTTCATTTCTGGTCCGGACATTTGAAAATCGGTGATCTGACCCTTAACAAAATGAAAATGTTTGAGGAACCCTGGTTTTATGGATTTAAACTGAGCTAGTTCGTTCTCTCTCCAGTCTTGGTCTCCACCCACTGTTGAGCCATAACCACTTGAGAGAGAGTTTTCTGACTTTAATATAGTCAGAAGAAAAATCAGGTTCTACAGAACTAAATTTAAACATATTCAATCAATGCCTTAAGGATTTTTTTTTCCAACCCAGCTACAACTTTGGTCTTACTGATTATATTAAGTACAAAAATACAAGTTGTTTTTATTATCTCCCGGCTATTCAACTGAGCACTGCATGATGTTGTGTGCAAAAGTGCTCCTCTTTATTCATGTTACTTGATATCATTTCTTTTAGGTTATTAAGTCCAGTGTAGACATGAGTACGCAATTTGATGTTCTTTTAGTTCCTTAAATTTGCTGGCTTGTTCACTCATCTTGTTTCTATTAATATTTTGTAATTGTATATCTTGTACTTGACCAGCACGCTTGTCCTTATCAAGGTTTCTCTTTAAAGATGTTTTTATTTTATGTGTATTGACGTGATCTTTTGGGAATCTAAATTAGCGACTTCATTGTTTTTATCCTGATGTTACTGTGCCACTTTGAGACATAAACCACCCTGAATGTGCAGATTTCCCTCGTGACTCTTGCTTATTTTATTCAGTCAGTGACCAAATTTCTTTCGAAAAACCAAGTGCACAGTTTTCCCCACACTTACTGCATTTTTGCAGACAGTGATAACCTAGTGGGGTAGGCTTGAGCTGTCAGTCAGAAGATTGGAGGTTCATATCATATAAATCCATCCAGTTTTGGGTCCTTGTTCAAGACCCTTAACCCTGTCTGCTCCTGGGACGCCATACGAATTTTGTGCTCAGAAGAATTTCTAATATAGTGTGGTGTTCTTTGTCCTTGTTTATAAAGTGTTCAAGTATTTTTTTAAGAAAAGGTGGAGGAAATGATACTGTAGGAAAAAAGATAAGCTCCAGAACACAATGACTCAGCTCATACATACACCAGGCTACAATTATCTCTTCTACATTAGTGTTCCTGATATCAGCCTGAAACAAGCACCCAAAGCCCAGAACCATCATTTAAAAAGAGGCACATGCAGTGATAATGGTGCTGGCTGGCAGAAGGCTCGATGGATAGAACTGTAACCTTAAGCAATGTGTTGTTTAATCACATATGTGGTTAACAGTTCACATTTCCATTTGTAGCTTAAGCAAGAGAGGCAGATTTCTATCACATTTATAAATGAATAAAACATACATACAGTATGTTATAGCACTTGATTACATCCAGCACTTGATTCGGTCCCTCAGCTCCATTCAGACTTTAATCGCTTTTCTCGTCAAACCAGAATGCTGTTTAGCGAATAAAAGTCCTTTCTTAACTGCAGTAAATAAAAACTAAAGACTACGGTGCTCAGATGTTAAGTTTTAAGATAAAATTGTATCCACACAAAGGGATTGTCTAGGTGGGTAGCACTGTCTTACAGCAAGAAGGTTGTTGGTCATTTGAGTCTGATTGGCAAAGGTACTGAGTTAGAGATCAGAAGGTCTCTAGGCCCCATTACTTCCAATTTGCCACTGTTGGGCCCTCTCGATTGCTCAGAATGGTGGTAGGTTGTAATTGTTAGTCGCTTTGGATAAAAGCGTCTGTTAAATGCTGAAAATGTAAGTGAATGACGAGGCTCTTTTGTAATACAGGGATTGCTGTTTGTACTGGCTGTTGTTATTTTGCAGTGTGGGAACAGATTTATCGTTTCAAATGCTACTATACAAGAGCAAAAAAAGTGCTTTTAAAAGTAAATAATGCTCATCTTATTATACCTGTCGCATTGCATCCCCTCAGATCGAGGGTTCAAGAGTTGGGGTCTAATGGAAAGCGAGAGCTAGTGCTTCTGTCCTCGTATCGTTGCTGTGAAAATTGGCTTTCTGGGGCTAAGACAGGAGTTGAATTGCCTCTGCTTTTGTTCCATGGATGTAAAGCAATATTGGATTCCATTATCCTGTGATATCATTTGTGTCCGATATGGGTCATATTACTGATGGGCTTTTTAGGTAGAGGTGACATCAGAGAGTGAGTTATTTAGGCTTTTGTACCTGGAATTCATGCCCTCTGTGCTTTTCGAACAGCTATTATCAGGTATTTCCTTCATTTCAGCGGTAAGAGGGGGTCATGGGAAATGGCAGTGATTGGAAACATGTATTTTTAAATTCAAGTGGAACACATTTAGCTATAAAGTGTCTATCTCATTCTAAGTTATTACACTAAGGAGCAAACATGGCAACAACCACTCTGGTGTACTCAGGCTAGCATACCAGCACTGGGATTCTGAATAATCTACAATTAGTACAATTTTGCTGCAACTGGTCATTTGGTCAGCACATTAGCAGGATTGACAGTGCCTGTTTGTTGGTTTGGGAAAAGCCAAGACAAAAAAAAGAGAAGTTAGGTTTTCAGTTCTTGGTAAGGTTCCTTAGGTCAGTGTGGAGACTTTCCTCTGGTTTTTCCAGTTTTCCAGGCACGCTAGGTGAATTGGAGATACAACAGGTGCCGGGTGATGGTTGTTCCACAGAGGTTCTAATGTAAATCAGGTAGTTATTACATCACAATACCAAGTCAAATTGGCTTGTTTTTTAATCATTGCTTTTAATCATTTACAGAAAGTGGATAAATTGGTAGCACTGTGACCTCACATCAAAAGGTCCTGGGTTTTTGACCCAGTTGTGGTGCTCCTGTGGTTCTGTGGTGTTTGCATGTTCTCCCTGTTTAGAAACGTGCAAGTAATGTAAACTGGAGATGGAAAACTGCGTATGGCTGTATTTGATATAAACATATGTAATGAATAACTAACATTACTGTCATGAATATAACAAAATTGCAAAATGTGACATTACCACACACACACAGCAGCAGCACACACACATATCATACTTATAATTACAATTCCAAAATTGCATTGTTCCTTTTTCATTTGGTAACCTGTCATTAAAAGATAGAATATGAATCTCATGCATAATATTTGTGAATACAGAATTACTTGTGAAGAATAGAAAGTCATGTTAATCTAAAAGCTGCTTTATTCTTTCATCCTAAATTCCCGGGGATTACCGTACCACTTTGAGAGACCACCACCCTCCAATATGTAAATATCCCTCGCGAATCCTGCTTATTTCAAAAGCGGAATCCTTTTAGGCAGATAGTGACAAAAAATACCTCTTTTAGGTCATATCGTGAAAAAAGCAATCGCACATTTTGCTTCACACAGCACATCTTACTGCTGAACCTTTGGCAAAGTTCGTTCTTTTGTCCTTGTTTATGAAAATTCTCTTTATCTTTGTCCTAATTGGTGTAGTGCTGATGCTGAAGTGCCTGCACCCCCTGCTGTTTAAAGTGAGTATTGATTCATCTTAAAAGAATCATTGATGAGGATCGATTTTCCCAGTGTGAATGATTCTTGCTGAATCATTACATCTCTAGTAACTGCCCACCTTTATCATTATTTGCACCTATATATAAATAAAACATCAATATTCATTTATGTACAAGAATACATATAATAGGTTTCGTTTTCATGCAATTATATGGGGAGATTTGTTAGTACTTAAGTCAAAGTCAATTTTTCCTCTTATATTTGCACGGTTTATGACTGAAGGTCCCATTGTAGGATGGTCACATGGTTTGGGAAGCTGTATCTGCTTTCTAAGCGCTCATACCCAGACTGACCTCGTCATTTAGATCTAAGAGCTCCCACACCCCATACCATACTCCGCAGAGATGCTTTGATATGCGGCCTTACAATGCAGGCCTCCATCTTCATCTGTGTGCACTGGCCTCACGTATTCACTGATGCTTACCGCACACGGTTTTCCCAGAAGCACCTAAAGCTAAGCGGCAGGCAGGTGGTGGCGGCGTGTATAATACTAATATAAAAGACCCTGTACTGTCACAAGCTGCTGATGATTCTGTACCTGTGACACTTTTGGAAACGTTATCATGTACAGAGTCATTTAAAACCACTTTGCACATGGCTCCATCAGTCCTGAGGGTTTCTGGGTACCTTCCACCTGACATCAGTATTCAGACCCTGAAAATGCGCACATACAAACACACACAACCTTGAATAGAACCGGGGGACATGGCTCACACGGACAGCATGTAATTACTGCAGGTCCTTTTCACCCCAGTAGCACAGAGCACACTTTGAAAAGAAATCTGATTTTTCCTTGCAATTTCACAGTGTTCCAACAATGGTGTCCAGCAGATGCTCTGTTAATTTTGTTCGGGTGATTATAAACTCTTTTTTTAGTCCCTCTGTGTCTGGTGAATTTAAATTGAATCCCTTTTATGGTCATGTTACAATAACACAGGTGAGAACGGTGAGTAGAAATCATTAGGTGCACCGTCTTTCAATTCAAAAACTAGTATGAATTATTTGATTTTTACATATACAGCTATAAATGTGCACATATACAAGATTATTCTAGAATTGTACTGTAAATCTGTAAATCCAGTGATTTAAATGTTCCAACATATTATTCCTGGCATATAATAGTTCCAGTTAGGACATTTAACTACTCATAAGCTCAAGCTACAGTGATAACATATCATAAATGGTATCATGGGGCATTTCAGTTGAAGCATACAGTGGTGATTTCCTCATCTCAAACTATTTTTGTAAGTATTATTAACGTGTGCAGGTGTTGAGCAAATAAAAATACAATATGGTGAATTTCTAACTAACTTCGCAAAAAAGTGAACATGCTTTATTATTATTTTAAAAAAGCTTATCAGAAAAACTGATTATGTATGCCCATCATGCTGCATAAGCAGAGCTCCGCTTATCACAGGAGGAGAGCCTTGTGTTTATCAGACATAAAAATAAAATTCCTAGTAAATAATTTCTTCATCCAACGCACATATTGTAAATTGTTTTGAATTGTAGGCAGGAGATATGAACATGTGCTTTGATGTTTCACTAAACTTAAACGCAATGCCTCTTTACTAAATGTGTTATTAGCATACCAAATACATTTATATTACCTAAGATTATAAACCAACAGATAACTGAGATACAACAAAAGCAATAGAAGATAGTACAAAACTTCCATTTGTAATATTATAGATTTTGCTATTAGATTTATCTTTAAATTTTTATAAGACACTGTTGGCGAACTGTCTTTGATATAAAAAATGTATTGTTCTATAGCAGGGGTCACCAACGTGGTGCCCGCGGGCACCAGGTCGCCCGCGAGGACCTCATGAGTCGCCCGCGGGCC
>JAOUQU010119724.1:0-15476 GCA_028566735.1 Ammoglanis amapaensis
CTGGAGCGTAAATATTACTGAGCGCTCGATTCTGTGTTTATTGCACCATCAGAGCTTCTGTTCTTGTTTTCTGTTCCATTCAGCGATAATAATGCGATGTTTGTAACCATCTCTGTTATTTCTGGACCGGATTCGGGTGCAGCATCATAGACCACCAGCAGGGGTCATAACTGCAGCTCCAGTTTACATTTACAGTACAGACAGTGACACCAGTTTTCACCCACCAGGCATAACATTCTGAAAGTTTTAACAGCTAATAAATCAAGTGGCCAAAAAAAAACAAACGTGCTACAACTATTTCCAGATGATATGAATATCGGTGCTCCCTCTGGTGTCAGGATAAGGGATAACGCTCAGATTGATTCTATCAGTCAGCGGCCAAACAGATAGTAGTTAGTAGCTCTGTCACGTGACAACAAGAGGTCCCGGGTTCGATTCCTCGGGTACACCAAACCGGGGCTTTCTGTGTAGAGTTTGCATGTTCTCTCTGTGTCTGTGTGGGTTTCCTCTGGGTACTCCGGATTCCTCCGACAGTCCAAAGACATGCAATCGGGTTAATTAAAGATATTGAAATTGTTCCACCGTACAAAACTAGGTGATGGATGAATACTTTTATTATTTCTATGTTATTATTTTCATAGCTTTTTATTACAGAATTAATTTGTATTATTTAATTTATATCTTTATTTTTATTGTTTTATTATTGAGATCCGTTTGTCTCTTTCATTAGTCTGTGCACTTTAATATCGTGTTAATGTTTTGTGACGCTCGTGGGGCTGCAGCTCTGAACTCTCATCGCTTTTCATTACATTTCCACTTTCCAATAATTAAAGGTCACTGGTGTCACTGGTGCAGCTTTAACTGGGCAGAACTTTTATAGATTTCCACTGCAGGTGTTTGTCTATGTTAAGAATTGAAGCTGGGAGGATTTGATTTCAGTGATGTGGACTCCTGAATGACGGCCCGGTACATTTCCCATTCAGTGTATTAAAATAAAGAAATTGTAAATCTCACTTTGTTCTGTTCAGTCTCTGTTCTGTTGTGGAATCCGACGCCCGTGTGCTCTTGTGTGAAAAGTTTTTAGGACTTTAAAAGCGACACATTTTGATTGATATTCGCCGCGTGTTTCAGATCGACTCCTAATTATCCCGTAATTAGTTCTACATAAAACAATTCCAGCGCATTTATCTAAATGCAGCGTGCGGGGAGTGGATATGTTTAAGCGGAGTGGAAAAGAACGCTGGAGCGTAAATATTACTGAGCGCTCGATTCTGTGTTTATTGCACCATCAGAGCTTCTGTTCTTGTTTTCTGTTCCTTTCGGCGATAATAATTAGACGTTTGTAAGCAGAGGTGGACAGATTGCATTTACTGGATTTACTGCTGTAATCGTTTTTGTGCTCTTTACTTTACCACCTGTACTTTTACTTTTAAACAAGAATGTTTTGTACTACCCCCCCCCCCCCTTTTCATATTTCATTTTACTTTTTTATATTTCTTTTTTTACTCCAATTCAATATATGTAGAGAAGAATGTTCAGGGAACGTCCCAATAACAGCCAAGTAACATCCACAGGAAGTCTAAGGAATGTCCAAGTAAAAGCCAAGGAACAGGCAAGACATTTCCAAGGAATTTCCCAGGAACCTTCGGCCAATGGCAAAGAACAACCAAGGAATGTCTATTAAACAACTAATGTCTAAGGAACCATGAAATGTCTAAAGAAGAGCCAAAGAATGTCTAAGGAACTGTGGAATGTCTAAAGAACAGCCAATGAATTTCTAAGAAACCATGGAATGTTTACTGAACAGCCAAGGAATGTCAAACAACTAAGAAATGTCTAAAGAACAGCCAAGGAATGTCTGAGGAACAGCTAATGAATGTCTAAGAAACACCTGAGAAATGTCTAAGGAACTGTGGAATGTGTAAAGAACAGCCAATGAATTTCTAAGAAACCAAGGAATGTTTACTGAACAGCCAAGAAATGTATAAGGAACCAGGTAATGTCTACTGAGCAGACAAAGAATGTCCAAGAAACCAAGGAATGCCTATCAAACAACTAAGGAATGTCTAAGGAACCACGGACTGTCTAAAGAATAGCCAAGGAATGTCTAAGGAACCACGGACTGTCTAAAGAATAGCCAAGGAATGTCTAAGGAACCATGGAATGTTTACTGAACAGCCAAGGAATGTATAAGAAACCTAGGAATGTCTTAGGAACAGCTAACGAATGTCTAAGAAACACCTGAGAAATGTCCAAGGAATGTCTGAAGAACAGCCAAGGAAGCTACACGGAATGTCCAAGAAGCATCCAAGTAAAGTCTTAAAATGGCCTAATAAAAAGCCGGAGACATTCCAAGAAACAGTGAAAGAATATAAAAGAAATTTCCAAAAAGTTTCACAGGAACCAATCTAAATGTACAAGGAACAGCCAAGGATTATGTTCCAGGAACAGCCAAAGAATGTCTGAGTAACTTCCCAAGGAACGTTCAAGAAATGTTTAAGAAACAGCTGAGGAACATTCAAAGAGCAGCCAAATAACAAGCACAGAAGGTCCAACGTACGTCCCAGGAACTGCCAAGGACTGTTCCAGGAACACTTAAGGAATGTTCAAGAAATGTTTAAGGAACAGCCAAGAAATTTCAAAGAAACATCCAAAGAACGCCCAAGATGAGAGTTCAGTTTTGTTTGTAATTGAATAGTCAATCAAATAATAAATAATAATTAAAAATCTGAAACATTTATGTGTACGGGACTATGGGGTAGGAATAGGGTTGGTCAGTATAAAGTCTGTAAGGCTGCATGGTTTACTGGGTTCTTCGCAAAACCCCCCAACTCTGCCCCGGACACAAAAAATGTCCTCAATTACAAGAATTCAGGACTGAACCCCATTTCAGGACGTGCAACCTTGGTGCAACACCACTGCAGTTAAACAAGCGTTACGGAAAAAAACCCATAATGACTTAAAACGACTCCAGAGAAGAGAAGGAGTTTAGGATCTGAAGGCTCATTATATCCAGACGACGTTCAACATGTCACTAGCCTCAGCGACTCTAAATGAACCCCCAGAGAGCATATTCATTCTGGGTTAAGTGAGTGGACGTGGTGTGTTTTCTTCTTCTTCTTTTTTTTTTTTTAAACCAAATCTTCTCACACACAGCCAGTATGTGGATGCCTGAACACCAGTCGGAAAACCATCCTTCAAATTCAAATTCAATTTGTCATTACACATATACAGATGTTCAGTACAATGAAATGTTTCTCTTCGCATATCTCAACTAGTCTGGAAGTTGGGGGTCAGAGCGCAGGGTCAGCCAACGTACGGCGCCCCTGGAGCAGACGGGGTTAAGGGTCTCGCTCAAGGACCCAGCAGTGGCCGAGTGGCAGAGCCTGGATTTGAACCCCCAACCTTTGATCACCTCAGCAGCGGAAGACTTATTGGCTAAGCTAAATCAGATCGTACGTTAAATGGTATCGTGAAGGCATCCATGCTTCGTATGTGCTTATTAGACATGTAGTTTCATGTCACTGATTTGTCTCCTGTCACAGCCTCCTGCACTGCCTGGTGTCTGTAGTTTTCCAGATGACCATTCTGAGGGACCTGGAGAAACTGGCTGGATGGTTACGCATCTCCATAATCTACATTTTCAGTGGCATCACCGGGAACTTGGCCAGTGTCCTTTTCTTGCCCTACAAAGCAGAGGTAATGGTTCGATTTGAGGGACGTTTCTACTTAAAATTGCATTTAACTTTCACTTAAAGATAAGTGTGCTGCAGAAAAGGGATGTCTAATGGTATTTTTATGGGTAGTTTGCAAAAACCCTTTAATTCTCTGTTGCCTGTGCAATATAATTTTTTTAAATGAGCACATCCCTTAATATTTAAAGCACACACAATTCATATTGCATTGTTTTATTATTCTCTTTCAAACGATGTACATGATTAGAATGAAATGCATTTATTCTGGTGTTTGTAATATAATGAAATATAATTAACATTTATTCCAAAAGAAGAAAAGTGTCCTCCTTTCTTTCAACTATTTTATTGTTTGCTTTTTCAACTCATTAATGGAAATTGTCCACTGAAGCATCATCGTCATGGAAAGAGTGGAACTTTACTACAGTAACACTTACTAAGTACGGAAGTCTACGGAAGTTTACGGAAAAGTCTTTCCTTAAGGTTTAGAGTTACCGGTGAAATGCAGAGAAAACCTGGGTGCTGGAAATCATCAGGGTATTGAACTCGAACTTGCTTCAGGTCTGGTGGTATTCAAATAACACTGCATGTCATTCACCTGATAAATCTCGGATCTATTTTTAGTTGCAGTAAAGTACTAATATAAAAAACACAACCAGTAGGTTATGGATGCTGTTGTTGAATCTTTCATTGAAAGTGATTTGTTCAAAATAATAGCTGTGAGAAGTTTGTGTAGTTATTCATTCTGCAGAAGAACATTCCTTTGTTATTGAAGCTGCTCGGTAGGAGAATGATGTTTGTGTAAGAGAATAACTTAAACAAGGGTTTCTGTTTGTGTGTCTGGGATGGAGCAGGTGGGACCAGCAGGTTCTCGGTTTGTTTCGTTAGCTCGTCTGTTTCGTGGAACTGTTCCATCCACCGATATTTAAGTGCATGTTCACCAACACATCTGATGTCAGTCATGGATAATCCAGCACGTGACTGATCTGCTTTTAGCATTTAGATTAATTCCCCTCTGTTGATCCTTTGCTGACTCTCCTAACTACCTTTGTGCCTTTTGGCCTTGCTTTGGCATATTAGCTGCGTTCTTATGTTCCAGGAATTAATGGGTGTGAGTCTCCATACGTGTGTGTGTGTGTGTGTGTGTGTTTGTGTTCTCTCTTACCTCCAGCTAATCCTGTTTATCTGCTGGCTGATCTGCTAATGGAAAGAAGTGTGGATTAGTAGTGTATATGACTAGGTGTTAAAGATGCCACGCTGAGATAGCAAATTCTAACTATAACCACAGCAGGAAGTGAAGTCATTATGTTCGTCCTGTCTGGACGCCTCTATTTAAATCCCCACCGCCTAGTAGAAAAGGTTTTTTTTTTTTTTGGAAACGGTGTAAATCTTTTCTATTCATTGATATTATTTGGTTCTTAGCTGTGATGTGATGTGATTTGAGGTTTCGGGGTTCTTCAAGGGGCTTTTTATTTTGTGAAATGAGAAATACAAACACTAAAGGCCAGGTGGAACTACACTAGCGACCGACACGTGGCAGATTAATCAGGTAGCACAACCTCATGTGACCCACTAAGATTAGCCAACTCTCTTTCTTGGGAGTCAGCTGGTTGTTCAGCTGGTTGAGATAGGATTGTATTTAAGACTTCAACCTTTAAGTTAGTGAAGATGTTTCTTCTATTCCAGATTATTGAGAAGGTCCTGACTGTAGCGTTGAGCATTGGCAGAGTTGGGATTCAAACTCTGACCTCTTTGTCGATTGTCCAAAGTGAGACCAGCTTGACCAACCATTGTGACCGACATGTCGATATAAAAACAAACCTGCATGTTGGTAAATATTATGTTCAACTATCCCTCACAGTAATGGGACGGCTTGGCGGCAATGTGAGTCACAAGTGGCGAAGTTTGGGTCCTTCTTGTGTGGAGGTTGCATGTGTGTGTGTGTGTGTGTTTGTGTGGTTTCCTCGATCACCTACGATTCGACGGATGTACTGAACAATTTAAATGCAACAACTAGACATTCAAATATAGACATTACACAGCGTCATCATGCTAGAATGTTCTAGCCAGTTCAATCGGCTTTGTTTTATTTTGGTCTTTATGTGTCGAGCTTTGATTTGTATAATTAGTGCTAAAGGTAATAATTACAGCATAATCGTGTTTCCATTTTTGAAATGAAATTGTAGGTTTAAAATGCTCGACTGTATATAACTCAATGCTGCTTTTTACTTTTGAACAGATGAATTGAATGGGGGTTGTATTTAACCAACCAGGCAAATGATTGTCTTTTATTTGTTTATCCGTTTGTTTGGGTCTTGACGTCAGAACCGCACCAGCTGTTGCTTTGTAGTGGTTATAATAACCGATCTGCTGTCATGAATTTTGAAAACCGTACTGTGTTAGCATGATACAACAACAACAACAACAACAACAACTGTGGAGAAACATAATAATCGAAGGAAAGACAAAAAGAACTCGCAACCGTAAAAAAGTTAAATGGACCAAATTACGGCATTAAATCGTAAACTAATAACTTGAACAATGTTTTCTGTTTGTGTTTCTGGGATGGAGCAGGTGGGTCCAGCAGGTTCTCAGTTTGGCTTGTTAGCTTGTCTGTTCGTGGAACTGTTTCAAGGCTGGCAGATACTGGAGAAACCATGGAAAGCTTTCTACAAGTTGCTCGGCCTGGTCCTCTTCCTCTTCCTGTGCGGTTTGCTTCCGTGGATCGACAACATCGCCCACATCTTCGGCTTCCTCAGTGGTCTGCTGCTTTCCTTCGCTTTCCTGCCCTACATCACGTTCAACATATTCGACAAGTACAGAAAACGAGTACTGATCATCTTTTCCTTGATCATATTCGTGGGCTTTTTCTCCTCGCTCATCGTCTGGTTCTACATCTACCCCATCAACTGGCGCTGGCTCGAGTTTTTCACCTGCATCCCCATCACCAGCAAGTTCTGTGAGCGGTACGATAACGACTAATCACCGGGGAACCAGTGAGTAGCCAATGAGTTAGTTCATCAGCAAGCAGCAAATGTCAAGCTCTGAAGTGTAGTCCAAGTGGCGTACAATGACTGGGTTATCCAGCACACTAAGAAGTACATCAATGACCACGGCTTGCATTGTCGTGAAAGCATAAGTGGCCAGACGAGCACGACCAAGGACTGCAACAGAAGTCACGGGAGCATGACTTATCATTATCATGGCCATGTAACCTTTTTAGCAGTCGCACATTGTCATACGGGGTTTAGGTACCAAATATCTAGTATTCAGCATTATTATTGTCTTTTCTGTTTTATGCAGTCACACGTTTTCTCCACATTTTAGAGTCGACGACTCCTCAGACCCACGCACAGCCCATGCACTTCAGACTTCAGACACCATTTGATGACAATATCCTGCGACTCCACATTACTGCAACATCTGGGTGTCTCAGCATTCATTTATGACACTAAATGATTGTCAGAGCGGTGGTTTTACTTACTAATCTATCTCAATTAACCTCATGCCTTGTAAACTAGCGAAATCAGGCGTCCCAAGACGCTCGCATGTCAAATAACATCTTTTTTTTGTAAGAAAAATTCGTTTTTGCCCGAATTTGCAAACAGGTGACACTTGTATACACATTACGGTCATTTCATATGCTAATAGATAACCCTAATTATACATTCAATATTTTTAGCTTGACTCATAAACGTAGCTTTTAATTTGTCATCTTTAAAAGTACTTTAGATATTTTTGGGATAATTGATTTTCATGTAATTGTAATTGACATTTTCCTTATTAATAACTTTTTACGTGACTCTGGAGTCTTTTTAAAGAGAACATTTGCATGAACAATCAAATGTATTTAAGATTTTTGTCCAAAACCACTAAAAGTAGCTTTGCCGTTGTTTTAAAAGCTTCTAGAACTTTGCATCGGTTGAAGTGCTTGTAAAAAGCCACTTTTCTCAAACTAGCACTTCACAGCTTGTGTAAAGTTCTTTTTCAACTTTGTTTCACCTTTGGTGAAAAGGCTCCACATTTGTACATTTTTCAAGTGGTTTAATTAAACTTAAATCAATTCAAGTGGTTAAATTAAATCTTGTTTATGTTAATGCAGTCGTCAGCTATTAGTATTTAAAATCCTGTAAACGATAGAGAATTCCAAACACACCAACGCTCTGTACTAACACCAGCTATTCCTTACATTTGCTTAACTCGACTAATTTCTTAATGACTGAGATTTTTTTTGTTCAGTTTATTAAATCATTTGTGTGTAATAACGGCACAATCGTAAATCATGTGTTCAGTTTGCCTTTGACTCATCACAACATGTAAGCATTAAAATCTTTAGCATTAATCTGTTCGGAACATTTTTCCATTTGAATGTGGATTGTAAAATATGGTACGTTCTAGAACAGTCTAAACATGTTACAGTAAATTACATGTTTTTCATCCTTTGTGTGGAGGTTGCATGTTCTCCCAGTATCTGTGGGGGTTTCTTTCAAGTGCTTGGTTTCCTCCCACTATCCAAAGTGATGAACCAAAATTAAAGCTTCAATTAAAAAGCATAATAAATCATTCTAACGGTTGTGAACATTACTGTGTTCTGTTGATAAAACTGGATTAGCATCGGTGGTTTGGAAACAAACTCATGTGCCATAAAATGACTGATAATCACCTCTGATAATCTATCCTGAATGTATTGTTTTATACTCTTGTATATTTTTAAATCAGACAGTGCTATTTCTGTATATTTCTGTTTTGTGTTTTTACATCGAGTTTACTGTGCCTTATAAATGAGAAGGTAAAATAATCAGTGTAAAATGGAATTAAATGAATCTGTACTTTAATGCTGATGTGATTTATAATTACTCTTTTATAAGGATTTCCTAACAGCGGTTTGTATTCTTTACTGTCATTTTTTGCTTTATGGTGTTTGCTGCTTATGAAATAGTTGTACCTTTATTAAAATACATGTTTTATTATTAAAATCTGTGATTAAAACGTGAGTGTTTGTGTCCTAATGATGTAACAGAATCTTTTTTTTAATTTCACATAGTAGCAGGATTAAGGTATTGCACTAGTAATGTTATTCTTGTATATACATATATTTAGGTATGTATGCATGTGTAATTATAATTAACATTAAAACATTAAAAGCATGACCCCTGCCAGATTGTCACTGATGGACTTTTGGATCAAAGCTTTTAACCTTCGTTTGATTAAATACTGTAATTTGCTTCGGATAAAATGCTGGACAGATCTTTAAGATCTGAAATG
Source organism: Ammoglanis amapaensis (assembly GCA_028566735.1). Lineage (NCBI taxonomy): Eukaryota > Metazoa > Chordata > Actinopteri > Siluriformes > Trichomycteridae > Ammoglanis > Ammoglanis amapaensis. The sequence goes on from JAOUQU010119724.1 coordinate 8,958, forward strand.
GAAAGAAGAAACTTTTTATTTATTTAAAATAATAAATAAACGGAATTATATCATTATTATACATTTTTATTTCAATCACTGACTGCTGTTCGTCAATGTCTATGGTGGTAAACTATCAAGTATTTGGGAGATCCATTAAATGACAGAATATCACCTTTGCCATAAATCAGATCTAGTAATTGCATTCATTGGTTGCCAGATGTTTATAAGATGAAACATGTTAAACATCTGACTTTTCACATTTTGTTTAAAGTGTTTAACCTTATTTTTTATCATGGGTTCACTGAACGTCTGACAGCAGTATGTTTAAAAAAATTAAGAGATCTTATTTTAATAAAACAGGTCGTTGGCTTCTCCTAGTTTATAATGCAATATAACGATGAATGTAAAGATCTTATAAAGCAGGTGGTTGTTAAATGTCTTACGCAGGGCTGTTCTGTCCTCATTTAATGTTTATCACTGGGACTAGAGGAACATATTTTAATTTGCTTATTTCAGGTAAACGGATGCTCGGTTAAACCCTACGCTGCTTCAGTAACGCTTCATAACGCTGATAAAGCCACGACGACTGTGTGAGTCTTTCACGTGAGCATCAACCAAAATGTAGTTTCTTTAGAAAGAAATAGAATATGTACTGGAATGTGTTCTGCTTCACAAGACTGAGGAACAGGGTTTGTGTGTGTGTTGTGTCTTGTGTAGTCATGATTTGATAAAATCAGTGTTTATGGTTATTTGATTGTTTAACAGAGTAACAAGACTAAATGCATCTTGGTTTGATGTGAAAACATTCGAGCTGCCACAAGAAAATCATCACTTTAAGTACTTAGAAAGATCGGTAACGTATTAGCTGTATTAAGATTTTAGAGGTTTGTGATTATAATAATTTAACACGATACATTTTAAGTTGCTTAATTCTGTATGTAAGTGTAACTTATGTAACTTTATAAGCTTGCATGAACTTGGACTTCACAAAGTTTCTTTTATTCAAAGAAATTCCGACATACACATACATGCAATGACGTACATCTTTAAGTGTAATCAACCAAACAACAGTTCAAGCTACTACTTACATTTGACTATAATCGTTTTATCATTCAATTATCAATTGAAATTAAATTCTACCCACCACTTTTCCTAATTCAAAACTTGTTTAAAAAAACATGATAGAAAAATAAAGTATATACGTTCAATTTTGATCAATAAATAAAATATTTCAATATAAACAATGCACAGATAAATGCTCTAACACAAAGTAAGATTAAAGATCTAAATTGGTTCTGAAGAAGCCAGTCATTAAACGTGAAGAGCCCCCCAAAGTAAAATAATTTACATGGTGAACTACAAGTTCATTGAAACAAATAACAAGTCATTCTTGACCATTACAGTTGCGTATTGTTTGTTTGTGGACTGTAAACACAACATTTCACAACACAACAGATCGAACAATTAACCTGCTTTATCTTGGCGATACAATCTGGAAACACATGCTGTTATTCTGACATCACACCGAACCAAGAAGGTAAATGACAACAACAGTTTACATTGTAAATACACCACATAACAACTGTACACACAGTGGCTCACATGTTTCACTCACTTGTGATAGTAAGAACAAACTAGTGATCCGTGTCTCTCAATATAATAACAGAAACATGAAGATCTGGATCTTTTTAAGCTTCCATTCACTTCTTTTGTCTTTTTAAATGCTTATTTAAGGACACAAAGCAGTGCCGTGACTGGCTGAGTGTACACAAGACATCATTTCAATAATAGTTTACATAACAACTAGTGTGAAGTTGTACATTTACATTTTGAAATATCATTTGTATGTATTTTATATGAGAATCTGAGAGAATCGTGTTTGGTACACGTAGCTTTACAAAAGGCAAAAAAAAATAACCCTGCAACGTGCAACAACGTTACCATAACACCGAACATTAAGACTGTACATGCACATATGACCCCCTCCTCCCTGCTGCCTGATTTGGCCTTTGGGGTAACAAAACAAATAAGAGAAAAATCAGCAACCGCTGTTGCGGCGCATGAAGGCGTGTCCGCGGACGGAATACTGCATCTCCATGAAGGTCAGTGGCCCCACTGTGATCTCACAAGGGCCCTGAACTTTGAATCCAGACTTCTGGTAAAAGGGTACGAGGAAATCCTCACACATGAGGACTGCACGTCGTACGTACGGCAGGCAGCGCAGGTACTGCAAGTAGCGCCACATCAGGATGGAGCCACGGCCCTGCTGTCGGAAGGTACGGTGCACGGCAAGGACATGGATGTGGACTGTAGTCCCCTGTGGCTTGTGCAGAGTCAGGGCTTCCTAAAAAGAAGAAGATTGAGAGTGTTGGTACAGTTGGTACCTATTTTTTGTTTATCTTGATCTCAATGTGAGGATTGTTGACAATACGTCACGTAATGAACAAAAGTATTGGGACACTATACACAAACTGCTAACTGATATAATTAAATTATGTGTCCCACAAGATCCTTGTCAGATTTCCAAACCCCTCTGACTATATTCTGTATGATTTCTACATGTTAGCAACTAAGAATGACATCTTCATACAATACAATACAGTTTATTTTAACTAATAAACCTCGGTGTTCTCACATTGGTGAGGCGCTCCTGGTCCCACAGTGAGCCAATGATGAAGGCCACCAGCCGCCCCTCCACAAAATAGCCCAGGGAGAGTTCAGGGCACAGTGTGAGGAAGTCACGCACCTCGTCAAGGTGCAGTGGGCATTCACCGGAGACGGAGATAAATGCTAAGAGGAAACAGAAAAGGGTCAGAGTGACTTCTTGGCTCACAGCTGTAGGAGAAAACGAAAACACTAAATATATATATATTAGAAAAGAATGAGCTAATTAAGCTATTAAATTAACATCGTAATAAAAAACATCTATTTGTGGCTTCGAATTTTAAAAAGGCTCCACAATTCATGACACTGTTAAGTTGATGTATGTCACTATGTAGACATTGAATTTGAAAAAAATACTTACTTTAGATTTTAGACTTTAATTGCAATTTTTTAATTTCTATTTTATCCTTTGTATTATCATTAATAGGTTAATTGATATAGCAGTAATTAGCATCGCATATTTATTTCATGGTATAAGAGTCTGTGGCGGCACGGTGGCTGAATGGTTACAGCAATGTCGTCTCACAGCAAGAAGTCCCGGGTTCGATCCCCGAGTCGGGCTGGGGACTTTCTGTGCTGAGTTTGCATGTTCTCCCCGAGTCAGCGTGGGTTTCCTCCGGGTACTTGCGGTTTCCTCCCACAATCCAAAAACATGCACTAGGTTGATGGGAAATGTGTAAATTGTCCAGTAGTCATACACAAGATCCCTGTAGAGATACAGGGTTGGGGAAAGACCTGGCAACCTACCCCGTAAAAATGTAATTGCCGAGATACTCTGTGGGATCGGTAGCGGTCCACAGAGTAACCCAGGGTCGAATTCGACTGAAGGGTAAAATAGAGAGATAGTCTTTAATATCGACCGAGTTCGTTTTAGACAAATCAGTGAATATATTTAATATACAACATTACTAATATGTATATATACTATATCGTGAATATATTGCTATACACGCGGTACCTCACGCCATTGACTTAAGCGGCTTGATGCTAACTGTGAGCTTAGTACGTGAAGGACGATGTAATTACTAAGCAGTGTGTTTAAATAACCCGACTTAAAAATCAATAACTTATTTTAATCCCGTCTACTGAGGCGGCTGCATACATTAGCATTAAGAGAACAAGAACAAGACAGCTCGGCTCAGATTTATAAACAGACCTATTGCAAGATCCATGACCTTTTAATCCTAAAACTACGTAACATGAAAAAAAAGAACTGTAATGAATACGGCCGGACGGGCTAAAATATTACCCAGAAAACCCTTGTTAGTCAATCATTACATCTTCAAATAAAAATGAATTAAGCTACATTTTACTATACAAAGCCAGATTCATGTATCACCAACCCCCAATGATAACGTTCAATCGTCTTAAATGTCCAATGAGAATTGTGGGATCACATATTCAGTTAAAACATTTCTGATTCGGACATTTTTGTTTAATACACAAACACATCCTACACGCCTTTAAAAACATTTCCAGACATTTCTGCTCTTGATGTCTTTAATTGGCGTCACGGTGGCTGAGTGCTTCAGCACTGTCGCCTCACTGCAAGAAGTCCCGGGTTCGATCCCCGGGTCGAGCTGGGGACTTTCTGTGCGGAGTTTGCATGTTCTCCCCGTGTCAGCGAGGGTTTCCTCCAGGTACTCAGGTTTCCTCCCACAGTCCAAAAACATGCACTAGGTTGATCGGAAATGTGTAAATTGTCCCGTAGTCACACACAATCTCCCTGTAGAGATACAGGGTTTGGGAAAGACCTGGCAACCTACCCCATAAAATGTAATTGCCGAGATACTCTGGTGATCGTTAGCGATCCTCAGAGTAACCCAGGGTCGAATACAACTGAAGGGTAAATTAGAGAGATAGTTGACTTTTGGCAACCTTCTGATCACAAACTCAGGCCACGGCTGCCTCCACGAGCAAAACAAGTAAAAAAAAATGCCAAACACTATACTCCATTACATACAGTATACATGTTTTGTATAATGAATTTGTTTTGCAAAATAAATCCCACAGGTATATTTATTAACTGTACATGCACAACGTTTGTTAGGGGTGTTTCGTGTATGTCATAAATGTACACATATATACATTGATTTTATTATTTTTCATCTGCAGTTCTTTGTGCTAGAAAAGTATAATCTTCATTGCTAAATATAAGTAAGTGGGTATTAACTTCAGTCATGCATAACACAGCACAACACACATGAATAATGTGTGCCCACCAGTTTCCTGTCTATCAAGAACGTCATAACAATATATATTTTAAAAACTATATTTAGTTACCACGCCTACGGTTCAATGTGGTTTTAAATAGCTGGTTATATTGTAAATAGTTATAAAGTATTAAGAATTGGCTGAAGACTAAGTAAGTAATGTGTTTAGGTATATATGTGCAGTATTTATGTATATACTACATATATACTATGTGTGTGTGTACAGATTGATAGGTATATATATATCTCTCTCTATCTATTTGTTTATCGTCCGTTTTCCCAGTTCCTGGGGTAGGACGTTAATGTTTGGAGTGGAGTTTTCCGTCTGGATGCCCTTCCTGATGACAACTAGCAGTAAGTGGTGGAAACTTGTGAGACTAGTGGACAATTTCTCATTTCCGATCAACCTAGTGCATGTTTTTGGGCTGTGGGAGGAAACCGGAGTACCCGGAGGAAACCCATTGTCCTGGTTTTATTATATTTTATTACATCAGAGTTATTACATCTATTAATTAATTTCTCTAATAATGTTACAACCTATTGTTAAAAGATTTATAGTAAGTTTTCTGTAATAAAATAAAGTCTTATTATAATGGTTGTTGAAGCACCTTTTGTGGAATTCCCCCGTTGGAGTAAAAACATAGTCCTGGTTGCTTTGAATATGTGGGAGGGTTGACGTGAGTGACAAAGAGGGAATGGGGGTGAGTACGTGAGTCATTGTCAGGGCTATAAATGCTGGGTGCAGAACATCCATCCCAGACAAAGAGCAAGAACAGCCTGAAGGAAGCAGACTGAAGAGAGGAGTGCTGAACTTTACCACAGACTTTATCAGAGCATTGACAGATTTATTTACATCTATTTTGCAGACTAGGGGCTGATTTGAACATTTTCAGCATGAGACTAAGTGTCTTAGCATTTATGGTTCTTGGGACCTGCACTTGTGTGTGGGGTTCTCCAATCAAACTTTTAAACAGAAGACCTAAAGTCTTTGTGACTTTCCCGGGCGATGTGATCAAAAACATGACAAATAAAGAGCTGGCTGAGGTAAGTAACTATTATTTTTGATGTATTTATACACATACAACTCTGGGAAAACAATCAAAGAACTATGGTTATCTTTTTGATTTTGCTTTACAATATATAGATTATGCAAATTACCAAAATTGTATTATCCTATTGCAATTCATATTCTAGTTAACCGAATACAACTTCTTATTTTGAAACACATACCTATAATTGTAAAACTAGTGTTTTTTTTCCAGAGATGTTTATGTTGGTGTATATTTCTAATGTTGGACAGGATTGTGGATAATGAAAAGTTTGCATATTTTGCTTTCTTTTATTTGTGGCTTTAGAACTACCTTAAGCGTTTTGGTTACATAGAGATTCAGGAGAAGAGTGGACTTCAGGCATCTATGTCAAGTTCCAAAGCTCTGAAAAGACTGCAGAGCCAGCTGGGTCTGCAGGAGACCGGTATACTGGATGATGCCACCGTCAGTGCCATGAAACAGCCTCGCTGTGGTGTACCAGACGTCCGTAACTTCCAGACCTTTGTAGGAGACCTGAAGTGGGATCACCATGACGTCACATACAGGTATATTGTTTTTTAGATTTAGTTTTATTTTCTAGAAGGTAGACTCTTTTTTGTATTCAATTTTAT
>JAOUQU010119937.1:0-15473 GCA_028566735.1 Ammoglanis amapaensis
CGACCAATGGAATTTGTCCGACTAGTAATTTTTTTGGTCGACCAACGATTAATCGATTAATCGCGGTCAGCCCTAATAATAAGTTACACTTATATAGCACCTTTCACAATCCCAAGGACTGTTGTAAGGCTGTGAGTGCTACCACTAAACCCCTCTCTCTCTCTCTCTGGATCCATGTAGTCCGCCAGCCACCAGGTGCTCCTAGTCAGCCACCCATCAGCCCACCTGAGGGTTATGCACCCAGTCAGCCGAGTTCTGGAGGTGGTGTTCTGTACCTTATTGTGGGAAGCGTGCTGGGAATCATGGTGCTCACTCTGCTCATCTTTATTGTCATTTGTCTATGGAAAAATCGGCAACAGAACAGCATGCAAAGTAAGTCTCACTTTAGACTTACACTGCCATATATTTTTTTTAAATGCCGATTAGGCTTGGGCACTAAACAATATTCATCAATGTTGTTTAGTGCCCAAGCCTAATTGGTATTTTTGAAATCAAATTATGTTTTTATAATAATATCAATAAAAAATCATGAAATGTAATGTAATATGGCTGGCAACATTTTTTTTACGAAGCTTAAGTATATCACATTAAAGTTTTCATTTATTTCAATACTTCTTAAAATTGCATAATTTACACATAATAGTATGTAATTTTCACAAAGAGTACACAGAGTTTACAGTTTAGTTAGTGAAACTGTTTACTGTATTTGTATTCTAAAATCTGTGAATATCTGATTTTATTGAAAAAAAAAAAAAAAACACTATCATCTATAGTAAACAAGCTCATTTCTGTTCTCTGGCACGCTGCAGTCAAGCTGAATACACTCATTCACACGAAAACTGAAAACGAATGAAATTAATTATAAAGATGTAACTGCACTTTTCAAATAAAACTAGCATGTTCTGTTACATCAGGGGTCACCAACCTTTTTGAAACTGAGAGCTACTTTTGGGCTACCAGTTTGATACACACTTGTGAAATCACAAATATATAACCATTAATTACATGTTACTATTAATAAATAATGATATTCATCTATGTGAACATGCTGATCATGTAAATGATTTTTCACAATAATTTTTAACAATAATTTAACAAGGTGGGAAACAAATAAATATCATTATGCAAAATATGCTGCTATTTTTAGAACAGGCCCGCGGACGACTCATGAAGTCCTTTCGGGGGACCTGGTTGGTGACCCCTGTGTTATATGTATGATATACATTTATTTGCATCTCTTTTTTTATTACCACTGATGCTAATAAGGCAGGGTAGATTTCTGGTGCCTTCATTCTCCACAATACTAACAGACGTCATAACATGAGCCATTAAATAAGTAAATGCCAGCTGATGTTTTGTTGTGGTGCCTTATGGATTTGTTTAGTATGGATTATTTACAGAAAAACACAAAAGTGAAAATTCACTGTTTAATAGTCAAATGGCACAACAAGATCACCTGGTTAACATCATTCTAATGTGGTTTTATTTAGTTAGTTCTTTGTGCATGATGAGTTTTTTTTTTACTATTTATTAATAATTAAGTGTTTCTCGACTAGATACTGAATTATAACAAATTTCGAATGTTGCAACTTTTGTGAATATCTCAATAATCTCAATAATATCTCAACGCATTAATGGAAGAAATAATGAATTAATTAAGAAATCCTTTCTTTGGAAACTTTTATAAAATGAAAAATATGTTGTTCAATGTAAAACTACATTTCCCACAACTCCCCACACTCATTATCAATGACGAGCAACATCTGGATCCAACACTATTTAGAGGCCAGTGCAGAACTGTAAGTTGCTGAGTTTGAGTTTGCTGGTTTGCTATTGGGTTTGCCCGAGAAGTGTATTTCATTGCTTGTTAAAGAATTAAGAATTATTTACAATCAAGATTAACAAAACGTAACGGGTTCAGGTCATTTGTTTATTTAGAAAAAAGAAGTTAGTAGTTTGAAGGAATTAGAAAGGCTGTTTATAATAGTTTAAAGGGTTTCTTGCTCACGTTGTATTTGAAGGTGCTCAAATGGAATAGTTAAGCACATCATTGGTGGTGATTTAGTGTACAGGTCTCAAACCAGATCTATAAAGGGCCAGTGTGGCTTCTGATTTTCATTCTAATCAACCCAAGTCACATGGTCAGCTGGTTTACTGAGACCAGCTAATTAAATGAGAGAAATCAGCTATGGTGTGATCTGGTTGGAATAAAAAGCAGCAGCCACACCGGCCCTCAGAGGATGGGTTTGATACCTCTACTTTAGTGGATAGAGCGCTGCGTTTCAGGTCTGCATACCTGAGTTCCATCCATTCGCATGCTAGAGTTGCACAAGCACGACACCCTTACAGACACATGCACTTATTTTTATTATCTATACACATAAATACAGATGGCTAAGATTTATACACACACATGCATATATAAATGCATATATCTATGTAGGTGCACATGCACACCTCTTGCACATTTGAAAAGCTATAACTGCCATTATTTCAATTCAGGGACTTTTTTGCTTCGATAAGAGATAAGAGACTATTGATTTGAGATTCACCCTCTCATCATGCACATGACACTCTTTGTGTAGAGTCATCTAGAGAAAAAGCACTCCTCGTGATACAACACTTTCATCTGGTTTAATGCCATAAGCTTGACGGTTCTCATGATATAAGGTTTGGGCGTAGTTTGGAAGAGGCACATGCAAAAATATATTTTAATATTTGTTATGTTTAAATGAAATAGTCGTTGATATTTTGTGGTTAGTGCTTAGCAATGTCGCCTCACAACAAGAAGTCCCCTGGTTTGATTGCTGGGTAGGCCTGAGTGCTTTCTGTGCAGTTACACACATACAGTCCAAAAACATGCGGTTAAGGGAAATTGAAAATATAAAATTATCCAGAACAGTGTTCGATGTGACTCGTGCGATGAAATAACATTTCTTGTCATGAATGTTGCCTAAAATGAACAACTTGATGTTCGATGCTAAAAAAAATACCTGGCAACCTTGGTTGATCAGAAATAAGACATAAAAGCAAGCAGATTGGCTGCTACATATTAAAACTATTACCTTTCTCTACATAGCCTGTGATCTAAATTCACCATCTCAGATTATAATTTATTTTGTAGTGTTGCCATGGTATTACTTCATCCAAAACGGTCTTGCTTTGTCTTACTTTTTGTATCCTCAAGTCTCATTCTTTCATGTTTATTTCTACAGAACACAATCCCCCTGGCTACCTGTACCAGCCTGCGGAGATGAATGGACACATAATGGATTACACCTCACTGTCTCCCTCCGGCCAGCACAATGGCAACGTCCATGCCAACTACGGGCACAATAGACCTATAATGCGACATGGTTGTCATCACCTTCACCACAAACTCCCTAATGGCATGACGCTACTCAACAGCTCGGGGCCTCTCTACACTTCTGGACATTCTCATTCCCATGATACCTCTCAGCCAAAAAACACAGTGGACTTTGAATATACACACCCTCACCACTTACACAATGTGAGTACTGTCCCTACATCACTGGGATGTTAGTTTTCAACAGCATTATGTTACAGTGGCCGTACAAAAGCTGAAAAATATACATCCACAAAATACATATCTGATTTAAAGAGAACAACTAGGGACTCACTGACACAGGTCAAAGCCACAAACCCCAGACAGACTAACAAATGTGCTACTATGTTTAAAATTTCAGATATTTTAATACTTATGTTTTGTGTGAAAACGTGGCTCTGTATATTCGTGTTTGAAATTTAAATTTGCCAAGCTAACTCCTGTTTACGGTCAACAGCACCATTACTTAGGTCTGAATCATGTTTCTTCAAAGGTTAGGTACATTTTTTACCCACAGAAAAGGTGGCTCCAGGATTTATGGTAGGAAAAGCTACCTTGCAATTTACTGTGCTCAAAGCTAAAGTCTATGTGACAGATTTGATGTCTTATAAAGTCCATTGCTCACATTCCTAAATAGAAGAGAGTCTGAATTACCTTAAAACACTGCCTGCTAAGCAATAATTTGACAAGTAGAGCACTCGACACTTCTTTAGCGATAAAATCCCAGCATTGTGTGGCACATCTATTCTTGAGAAAAATTACAAAAGTTACAACTGTGAATAATGTATTATTCATTTTGACATTGTATGTACGTGTACACGTGCTGTGGCAAGTTCACTTATTTAAATAACTTAGGCTTATAGTGCAAGCCTGTCTAATGTCTATTGTAATCACTGCATAAGTATCACAATTGAATTTGGAATTAGTATTTACAATACTACAATATATTTCATCTCTGTGCTCTTTATACATTTAGGAATTATTTTTCAGCATTTAACCTAAGCTGTGCCATGAAACATATGTTTACACATACTAGTGAACACACACTAGGAGCAGCAGTGAGCACACCTGCCGAGATCAGTAGGCTGTCCTAGCCACAGCACCCAGGGAGCAGTTAGGGGTTAGGTGCTCAAGGGTCGTGACCTGTCAGCTCTCAGAATCAAACCAGCAACTTTCCAATGACAAGTCCAGTTGTTTATCCACCTGACTTCATTAGATTTCTCTCTACTAAGGCAGCCCACTACGTTTTTAACTCAAAAGTCTGGAAATCATTACTTTCACCACAAAGAAATTTATAATCCCAATAATTTTATACTGCATTGAATACCTGTTATATTTATACAAGCGTTTATAGAAAATAATGAATATACTAGTTAAACTTCTCAATCAGTAACATTAGTAGCTGTAACCCAGCCCAGAAAGTTCACAAAAGTCGAGCACCTATTAGAATGAGTTAATCCATAAAACATCCAGTTTTCTGGAATGATAAATTATTCGGTAGGTCTGTAACAAGTTTTTACTTCAATGAATTTTAGTACTAAGCTGAGAACAGTCTCAGTACAGGGAACGATTGTATTGAGCATGATGTTTTTTTATATAGATGTTCTTTTCGTTGAGGTTTTGTGTAAAAGTGCTTCTGCCAACACAATTCTGTGCAAACTGCATTGCATTGCTGCATATGATAGATTGTTTGACAATATAGTGTTTGTATTTTTTTTTGTGTTGTTTTGATTAGTTTTTTTTTTTTACAAAAAAATGTTTTTTTGCTGTGGTAGGGGGATGGGATGTACACATCTGTGCCCCAGACGGACTCCAACGACTGCATGAACTGTCAGAACTTTTGCAACAATAACAGGTAATAAAGAAATGAATTGAGAAGAACAAAATACAATTCATTTTCTTTAATATTACATACATATATCAGATTAGCTTTTAATAATGCAATCCGTATAGGATAATGGAATAGACAGGATTTATTTGTCATTACACATATACATATGTACAGTACAACAAAATTCTATCTTTACATATCCCTACTTGGAAGTTGGGGTCAGAGCATTGGATCAGCCATCATTATGCACCCCTGGATCAGACAAAGTGAAGGGTGAAGTATCTTGTTCATCCACCCCATAGTTGTGTAGCAGAGTCTGGATTTGAACCACCAATCATCTGATTGATAACCCAAAGCTCTGTTCATTAGGCTCTCCATTTAGACCAATTGAGGGTTACGAGCCTTGTTTAGGGCCTATAGTAGTGAAGCTTGGACTGGTGATGTTCTGGTTTCTAGCCCAGTGCATTTCCTGCTAAGCCATCACTGCCTAATGCCAGCTATTGTTGTTAAAAATTCTTCTTCTGTCTTGAGTGTCCAAGCTTCACATGTGGGTACTTTCCAGATCAGTGCTTTTATCCTGTTTACCATAATGTTACCATTTCTGACCTCACTGGCACATTACACAGTATTTAATTACCCACATTCTCCTAATGTAGAGAGTCCATTTCCAGCTCTGTCGTTCACCATTATATTCAGTACTAATAGTCGAAGGGATTAAACTATAATAACTTTTCCTTCCCCCCCTCGAGTCTGGCGCTCCAGGCGTTTGCACATACACCTTTTGCAGTCATACACACTGTGCGGCATGTGTCCATCATTAAAGCTTGTTTGTCTGTTGTAGCACTAACAGTTTATCCAGAGTGCAGTCATGCAGTTCTTCCAACAAGAGCAGTGTTTACTTTCAACTTTCCACAAGTCAGCAGGGAGAAACTGGTTAAACGGAGATACAAGCCAAAGTTATTCAAAGTTTGTGTGTTGAGGTCGATCTGCATGTGCGACTGTGTTTATTTACAAGACTTTGTGTGTGGCTGTGTGTGTTTATTTGTATTTTAGGATTAGACATCCATGTTTATATGTGTATATACACTGTAGAAGTTTCTGTGAGTGTATCGGTGAGAGGCCAGCTACTGCCTAATCACTCAGCAAAGACAGATCTTGTGTGTACATGCAAAACATTATGCCTTTTATGACCAGAGAGGTAAATCAAAGTAAATAACACTGATTGATGCCGCCTCATCGTAGTACATTTTGGATGTGGATGGGATTCATGAGGTACAAAAATAGGTCTCCTCAATGTTTATGGGTAAAGCAGGAAGGATTTGAGCAAGTTTGACAAATTGTGATGGCTGGACAATTAACGGTGGTCAGATGACAGAACAGTGTTACGCAAAAGCAGATGGGGGGGGGGGGTGCTGACTGGCTGACATGATTTTATAAAATAATATTTATTGTCTGTGAATCTTTAAAATAGTTTTTTGTTCTTTTGGTAAATGTTTCTAGATGTTACACGAAAGCCAATGGTGGTTCTCATCCCCTAATGCACCACTTGCTGCCATGCCAGCTTGACAGTATTGAGATGGTACCTCTAAGCAGAGCCTCTTTCCGATGCCATGACAACAACGGCATTCTACAGCACTATGGGAATTGTGAGCAGGAAGATGGGATTAGAGAAGAGATGCAGGAGGAGTTAGCGTCAACCTCTTCCCAGAATTCTCAGAGTTTAACCGAAGAATTAGAACAAAGTACTAACCATGAACAAGGTGAGATGTTTTTTAAATAACTATTTTTGATGTATTTGGTACACACTGATGTATTTGACACATATAGGATGCCAGGTTGGTTCATCAAATATATTAAAAGTTCCTCATATCCTTTCTATACCAAAGCAATCAATACTTTAGACTAACATACAAAATGCAACTCATACAACTATGAGTTGTATGGGTATTAATAAATTTGTTTCATTCCTGCAACACATTCCTAAACTTTTTTTATTTTAAAAGTTTTCCACACATGGTGACAGGTCAGGACATTAGACAGTGCAGTAAAGTGTATGTTTTTTCCACAGCCATGCCTATATATATTGTGTTTATAAATGTTTATAAATTATCATGTTTTTTAATTCATAGTTTAGGTGCTATTTGTCGATGTAACTCCATATTGTAGTGCTTGATAAGGGTTTGCCTAGTATTCCCTTGCTCATGTGATCAGAACAACTATTGTTACTAGAAGAATGTAATTATAATAATTTTAAAAATTAAATTATATACTTCTATGGCTCCTATTATAGGATAGGGAGATGATGATTCTTAAGCATCAAAAGTAATTGACTAGACAAGCATAAAATATTATATCGTCAATGCAGGAAAACATTTTTCATACTTACCCAGCTGTTTATTTTGTAATTGTATTACATGATTAAATGTATTGATTGTTATTTTGTGAAATACCACAGTATACTTTGCAATTCTGCTTATAGTAATGTAATCTTCTCTTCTGTGCTCTCACAGATCAGAGAAACTCACATGAGTCTCTGGTGTGTTTGGAAAGGAAAGGTCTGCCTGATTCGGACTGTAAAGAGAAACCAGTTTGGATTTCACATTCGAGTCTTACTGGAGAACTTATTCATCCTACAATGCAGGAGATCTGAACACACACCAATAAAAATGCCAATGCATTCACTTTAATATCTACAAATCAGCAACATTCCCAAAAACGGGGAAAGGAATATGAATCAGACAATATAAACGATTACCAGCAAGTGAAAAGACTTTGTGCTGATGGACAGTAAACTGAATATGGAAGTGAGAAAAACGTGAACTGCAAAACAAAATGGAAAGATATCACCGAAGGATAGAACAATCAAAGAACCAATTTATAACATGGGAAGGACTTTTAATAAAATGAAACTGTTTAGATGGCTTATTTATTTTTTTATTAGTAAACTATTTCATATGAATGTATCTGTTTAAAGAAAAAGTCTGTCTTTTATATTATTTATGCTTTTTAAATGAGATCCTTTTTATTCTATTTTTGTTTTCTATGTTCCACATTGTGGATTTTAGCCATTGTACAAGTAAAGTTGTGTAATAATATAAAGAGACCATACAGAAGAATCATTATTTTGCTTCTCTTTTTTATACTTTATATTTCACTGATTGTAGATCTAAAGTGGAGTTTTCTCTTACATAATTACCAACATGAACACGTCTGTGTCTTGGAACTGATGATTTGGTTACAGATTTTATATAAATATTTATTTTTTTTACAGTTGTAGCAATATTTTGGGAAACACCTAATAGCAAACTGTGTTTAAAAAATCTGGGAGATCTGTTTTTTTTTTTCATTTTAAAAGGTTTTGTGGAAGGATGCACATTTCTCAGGGAATTTTTTAAGGCCCAAGTTACTCTAGACTGTCTTGTGGTTTTAAATGCAAAGGCAAGTTGCTAATTTAAGTTTCTAGTGAGACCATGGAACAGCCAAAAGTAACCATCGGTAAATCTGTAGACTTCAGAGACACAGAACTAAAAAGAACTCCAAAACAAGTGGACTTCAGTACAGTTATAACTTTAGAAATAAATACGAATTTGTCATGAATAGGAAACCAGTGTTGAGAGGATCAAATTGGGCTTTGTGGCCTTGGTGCTTGGTGTTGCAAAGCTTTTAAGTGTGCAAACCATCTGTAAAGAGGTAAATAAATCTTAATATTGATATTTACATAGCACTATAGCGATTGAACCCAAAAGGGATAGCAAGACATGCTGCTTTGCACTGCTGCTTTTATATCATCACATAAATAGCTTCTTCCCATTGACGCTTCTTTGAGAGGCCCCAAAAAGTAGAAATTGTATGATAATGCTAAATCTAAACTACAAGATTTCTCAAATTTTTCTAATTACTACTCTTATCTTTACAGCTTCCTACAAACATTTTAAATAAGGGCATTTTCTGAAGATCACTTATAATTAAAATAATTGGTATTAATATTACAGGTTGTACATACAGTATATTCTGAAAGAATAGTTGGTTCTTGAACTGAAGAACCAAAGTCAGTTGTCAGTCTGTATTGCCACTTAATCCTATGTAGGTTTACGCTGGGACACACACTACGCGAATACACTAGGCACTTGAACAGGATGCTAGTTAGCCAATTGCCAATTAACATGACTGCTTTTTTTTCTGGACTGTCGAAGGAAACTGGAGCGTCCCAGCTTGCCCAGATTTTTGCTTTAAGGCAACAGTGCTCACCACTAAGCCACTGTGCCCCCTATCTGTATATATAGTAAATATTGTAATTACTAAATTACAAATATTGACCCATCTGTGAGTGACCCGTGACCGTTATGTATAACAGATTATTTGTGTTTACTACAGCTGTCATCGTCTTTTGTGTATCCACTTTCAGGATAAAAGGTTACATTCAGAAGGAATTAATTCTTTTTTATAAAACTGTATAACCATTTACTTACAAAAGACAACTGAAATGGTTCAAGCTAAAAAGAAAGAGTCTGGCCAGTAACAAAAATCTTATTAACCTTAATAGAACACAGGATGTTCTGGAGAAATACTATTCATATTTGTTGGCAGGAGTTAGAATAGATCCTTATGGAATAATAAATAATAATAATAAAATAATGGACAAAACAGATTTCTAAATAAGGAGAGAGCTTTGAAGCTTAACGGGACCAAAACAAAATGTTTTCATCATAGTTGAAGTTTCATAACTTTTCATCAAATATAAATATACACTGGTTGATTAATAAGGTTATAAGGTAAGGATAACTTATACAAAACAAATAAACATGTTGGCATGTGCTTGTTAATGTGAATAGGCTGATGCCTCTGGTTTTGCCCACCTCCTCTTTTCCTGCAACATGCATTTTGAATGATCCCTGCCTTCTTGAATGCCTGTTTTACATACCTGCCCCTCCTCTCGGTTTTGTGCAGCTTAGTGTTCTCCCTAAACCAACACCGCCGAGCTTAAGTGACCTTTTGACCCATTGGCCCATTGAAGAAGAATAACTGCTGTGTTGTTGGGTTGCTTAGAGATGCTTTGTAGCGTCTGAGACTCAGTCAGGGCCGATACTTAGTGATCTGTTCTCTGTCCAGGTATATCACACACATGTGGCTTTGTTTTTAGCATACAAAATATTTTTCTCTTAATCTATTATAATCTAGACTCAAATTTACTGCAATGCCATTTTCTAGATGTGGTTCATTTCACTACAAGTGGCAAAACCACTACTCAGAGCTTTCCTGTGGTGTAGCAGACTAATACACAGGCTCCACGTTGGAGACCCAGAGACAGTGTTGCCTGTGTATGAGAAAATTGAAGCCAGATGAGGAGTCACCTTCTATCTAGCTGACACACATACAAAGAATACATACAACATACACATCATGGCCAGACATATTTGGACACCTATCCAATGAGCCAAAATCTAATTTACGATAACACTCTAGACTATTCTGAGCAGTATTTGAACGGTCTGCCCATTCAGTCATTTATACAAAATGTCAGGGCACTGAAGTTCATCTAAATAGCCTCTGCAATTGGTCTGGGGTCGTGGCTCTGTGCCGAATACTGAAGTTTCTTAAATGTTGAGGTAGTAAAACCTAGCATGCTTTTGTGATTGATTTCAGCACAGTAATGTTCTATAATCTCTCAATAAGTAAAGATTTTCAAATTCCTTGGGTTGTAGGTAAGCTGACATGGACAAGAAATAGAGATTGCCTGGTGGCTGACCAGCTTAATTCTTCCAGGACAAAGGTTATCATTCCATGTGCCTTGATGTTAATAGAACCCAGGCATATTGTTTTGTTCATTTGTCATGCTTTATATTTTGGTTATATTCATTACAGGACCAGTATACTCGTATTACAAGATTGGTCATGGTCAATGTAGCATTTCTAATTCAACACACTTGCCTGGACCATCTTTGGACCCTGGGAGGAAACTGAAGCTCCTGGAGACAGCCATGCAGACAGGGGAGAACATCCAAACAGAGCTCTTAACCACTATCATTAGCAGCAATTAAAGGAGTGTCTGTGCAAAACAGTATTATTTTCACCTACGCAGCTTCAAAGAAGTAAATTATGATGTTACATGAAGCTGATGTGGCTGATCATGATTCCCCAAAACTTCAAATAAAACATCTTTTCTTTTTCAGTAGCTTTAGTTTGCTTAAATATCCAACATTACAAATCACAGCATGTGTTGCATGGAAGCACAGTGGATAGGTTGATGCTGCCAAGGACCGCCACTTATCCTGATCAAATAAGTGATAATGTATAAAGAGGGGTCAAAACAGGAGATTTTTGTTTTATAATTTCTTATAAAATATAAGTAAATTAAATATAAAGTTATATAATTGTTTTATACAATCAACATTGTTGATTGGGCTTATGTTTGTTTGTATTCATTTCCTTAAAAAAACCTGTTTATTTGGGCTTGTGACCAGCATTACAATAGTTTGTGCTTCCTTTTGGCTTGGGTGGTTACCGGCTGAATAATGGTAATGCCAGGTTTCATTCTCTCCGCACTGGTGTGGTAGCGGAAAGTCCCACAGGTCCACCTGGGCTTGGCATACAAAGAACATTTCAAATAAATGGCAAAGTGGGACCAGTGGTAGCACGTTGGTTAAGGTATTGGACTAGTAATCAGAAGGTTGGTTGATTAAGCCCATTTTTAGCCTTCATTTGCTCAACGAAATTGTGTTCAGTCATGATTTGAAGACACAGATAAAAGCGTTCGCTATAATACTAAAAAATTAGCCACATTGCTCTATTTCTGCTCAGTATATTTGTTCTTTGGTTTGCAAATGTACACAAATCTACTCAAATTAGTTATTTGAGGCTTTTCTTTAACAGGTTTAATGCCATACAGTCAGGCATGGTTTGTGTCTGCCTGCAGCCATGCCAAGACTGACTTACAGTCTCTTAGCACTGGCCCCAATTCTCCACTTAACACTCAGTATGCCTCAATATACTACCACTGATGCTAACTTCTTTGTACTATTTTTGGTAGGAGTAGGTGGAGATAGCTAGCTTGCTTCTGCCAGCTTGTGGTGTGCCATTTATAATTCATTGTAGACCACAGCGAAGATGTTTCCTGGGTTTTTGCAGCAGAATATTGGCACTGGCTTTAAGTATTTGGACGGAAAACGCAAGCAGGCATCTGCTGAAGAATAGAAGCCAGGATCCGAACAGTCGGCTACATCAGAAAAATGACTTCAAAGCTTTGCCACGAGCGCTCGGTGTTTACCGCATAACATCCTTAAATAAACATTTTTCTTTAACAGATGTTTCAAATTCTGTTCTGCTTTCCTATTGCTCATCCTATAAGAGTTATAGCGTTCTACTCTTGGACCTTTCCTGGTACAAACGTTTGAAGGCGAATCCAAAACGTGTGCATGTGAATGAAAAGATTGGATGCAAATGGGATGCACAAGCTGATAGATGGGATGAATGACTAAGCTAATCTGTTTCTTTGAAACCTGTTCCACTGCTTTTCATTTGCTGTCAGTCTTTCAACCCTTGGTGTGCCTCCTTCTGGCCCACTCTGCAACCTCATACTAACAGCATCATGGGAACAAGTGCAGGCATTGTTGGTCCCCAAATTCTTCTCTTGGTCTTTGACAGGACCTGTTAGAACTCTCTTTTCTCTTCTCCATACTGGCTATTCTTCTGCTGTCTTCATCACAGACCTTTAATAAGGGTAATGCTTCTTGTATATAACTACTAATTATCCACTTTGGTCCAAGCTGGAAGAGGTCACACAATCATTTGTGGTATTGGATACTGGTACTGGTTATGGACGTGGTCCATAAATCATTAGCTTATCAGCATGAAAGAAAATCCACATTTCCTTCTATTGTTCTGTTATTTCTGTTAAAAGCAGGCCTAACCCTAAACCCTAACCCTAACCCTAGACCAGTAAGGAAGAACAAAATGCTGAGGTATGCCAGTTAACATACTGTTCCCATGTTTTGTAGATGCACGATTGTATTAGTGTAAATTGATGATGAACAAAATAGGAATAACACAACACTGATCCAGTAAAACATTATGGACATTGACTGGTGAAGTGAATAACAGATCTCTTTATCACCTTTTAGTTGGTGGGTTATTTTAGACGAAACAGGCAAATGTGAGAAGCTAAATTATGATGGCTAGATGACTGAGTCAGTACATCATCAAAACTACAGCTCTTGTGGGGTTTTTACAGTCTATATTGATCAGCAGTGAATCTAAGAACATAGTTTTAGGGCTGCTAAGCACCCACTGAACATAGCAGCCTTCTCATACTGGTGAAGGTAGAAGATCTGAATATTTCTGAGAGATAAACGCACAAAAAAAAACCCATTTTCCTGCTCGAACTCTCTCTCATACTCATTTGGGTCCACGGAGATCAGCATCAAAAGTGGTCCAAGGCAGGAACAATTTACTTGCTCACTGTCTGAGAATACTAGGGGTTGTAACAACTGCAATCATAATACTGATCGTGGCATTAAAATGTGTTACATGTTTTCTGGCTTTGAAGGCAGGAGAATGTGATTTGCAGAATTAGGAACATCTGCCTAATTGCTCATATTTGTGTGTGACGTTTTAACCCCGGTATCTTTTTTATTGGTTAAGCCTGCTTTACAGAAATGCTACAGGAATTATGTCTAACAAGTTCATGGTTAAGTTTTGAAAACTATAATCTTATATGTCACTATTGATGAATCCCCAAACGCTAAATTTAAAGTGGTAGTCGAACGATAGAGACTTGGGTATGCAAGGCAGCACATGCACAGACAAACGCACACGCACACACACACACACACACACACACACACACACGCACACACCATGTTTACCTGTGATTGTGGGTCACTTAATAACAACTGTCTATAATTTTTACTACACTAAACACTAATCATAACCCTAAACTTAACCACAGTAAACAAAAACTTTTCTTTTCACACTTTTAGATTTTCAATTGAAGTATTAGTTTTGTTGAAAAGCTTTTAAACTGGTGGGGAGCACCAACCATTTCCCACAAACTACTGCTTGTCAGGTATTATTACACTGGCGGGGACATTTGGTCCTTACAAAGGTAGAAATTTTTTTGTCTCCAGGTCTTCAAGAGCAATGCTCTTACAAATACAGCAATTCAACACTGATTATTTAATAAGGTGAATTTATTAGTGTAATCAGAACTGTATTAGTTTATTTAGGTGTGTTTAATTATTATAATAAGTATTTATCTGAAAAGCTTAAGGAGGATAGTCTATGATCCTTTATCTGTGCTCTGCAGCCTCAGCTGAGTGTAGTAGAATGTAACTTTGGGGCCATCATCAGTATCATAAACAGCCTGACAAGTGTAAATCCCCTGTGCCTTAGCCTGTACATTCCTAATGAACAGTGTAGAGATGTTGGTATTCAGAAAGGTTTCTCCAAGTGTACTGGCCAGCGGTGTAGTCTTCGGCCCAGGACCATAGTTGTAGGCGAGGGCTTCATTGCTGTCTAATTCTGTTTGTGAGAAGACCCAGATGAAGAGTGTCGGCATGGAGGATCCACAGAACAGGGACACAGTACTGTTTACTGTAGCTTTTACTTGCTGCCGTACGTAAGCAATGTGCTCAGGGTCCGGAATCTCCAGTCCTAAATGATTCGTATCAGAAATAGACACACAGATCGAGATAATGTTAGTGTTCAAGAAACCAGAATGCTATCTCCTAAGTTGGAAAATCTTCTGTAGTTGAAAGCTGTAGCTGTTATCTTTGATGTCAGTTGCTTAGGATCAAAGTTATTTGACATCATACGCTTTCATGAGATGAAGAAAGTACTTGGGTGCAATGAGCATCGCCTAATTCCATTTAAAGTCTTTATTGTAGACTGTTTCAAAGTCTGAGTTTTTAACTCAATTGACCTTAAGGAATGTCTTTCAATAGATTAACCAAATTAACTTTAATTTCTATGACCTCAAGAGACAAAAAATAGAAAATACAATGTAACATAGAAAATAGTTCTGTAGCGATGCCAAATGTATGTGGAATTAATTAAAATGTATGTGGGACAGTGATAACTTACTAACACTAACTTGCCACTGGTGGGAAGTCCTTGAGCAAGGTCATTAACTACATGAGAAAAACGTTTTTTTCTTGGATTCAGCTTGCCTGACTTTTGGCTTTGAAAAACTAGAACACCAACTAGAATTTAGATACAGTATTTGTCTTTTTTCATTGATCTTTTTTTGCATGTAGTGTATAGACCAGACAACCTTTCTATTAGACATTCATCATTATATAC
>JAOUQU010120047.1:0-15473 GCA_028566735.1 Ammoglanis amapaensis
GGTTGGGCTAGTGGGGCGGCTTGCAGTGCCTGGTAGAAAATTTCCCGTTTTTTAAAATCCAAAACTTGACAGGTATGGATTCGTCTCTCACGGCTCACAAACCAAATGAGTATCATCTCCTCGAGATCTTGTAATCAGTGTGTGTGTGTGTGTGTGTGTGTGTGTGTGTGTGTGTGTGTGTGTGTGTGTGTGTGTGTGTGTGTGAGATCTGCAGTGATAGTTGCATTATAAACACTGTGGACTGTACTAATGCTCCGTCCTCTTCAGTACCGTAAGACCACAAGGATGGTTGATCTTTCCTCGAGTGATTATTACTGTGATCTATAATTGACGCCGGTTGTTCCGGGACCGCCGGGACCGCCGGGACCGCGGGGTGTAATTTCCCGCCTGCTGAAATGTTTTAGATTTTAATTGAATTTGTGACGAATGGTTGTTTTTCACGCACTGACGGACCAGCACGACGCCGGAGACGTCACAACGTGTTCGGGTTCAGGGACGAATGATTAATATGAGAGGAACAAATCACGGTGATGTTCACCTCAAGGCCCGAATTAATCACACCAGGGTTTACACCCATCAGGCAAAACATTATGACCATGTTCTTAATCTTGTGTTGGTTCCCCGTGTAACTGTGTGTTATTGTATCAAGTATCAAGTCCTTGGATCACATGGACCAGCGTCGATCTCCGTATGCATCTGTTGAAGCTCGACTATGTTCCATGACCTCCATGTTCCAGCAGTTCCACCATCTACCACGACTTCCATCAGATACATGAGCTACTATAACTTCCATCAGGTCCATCATCTACCACGACTTACATCAGATACATGAGCTACTATAACTCCAATCAGGTCCATCATCTACCACGACTTCCATCAGCTCCATCCTTTTTTATTTCTTTGACATTCCATCAGGACCGTGTTCTACAACAACTTCAATCAGGTTCATGATCTACCACAACTTCCATCACCTCCATCACAAAATCTATCACCGTCACCTCTCATCTCTTTGACGTTCCATCAGTTTAAAGATTTTCCCTGACTTCCATCGGGTCCAACCAATGAGATACCATGACTTCCATCAGGTCCGAGATCTACCACGACTTCCATCAGGTCCATGATCTGCCACGACTTCCATCAGGTCCATCATCTTCCATCTTTTTTATTTTCCATCAGTTTTAAAATCTTCCATGACTTTAATGTTCTATCAGCTCCATCATCTTCCACAAATTTTCACCTCCATCATCTTCCATCTCTTTGATATTCCATCAGTTCCATCATGTTCCATGACTTCCAAGTTCCATCATCTCTATCATGTTCCATGACTTTCATCAGCTCCATCTTCCACAAATTCCTCACCTCCATCAGCTTCCCCATCTATCAGCTTCATCATCTTCCTCAACTTATATTAGCTCCATCATCTTCCATGTCTTTGGTGTTCCATCAGCTCCATCATATTCCACAACTTCCATCACCTCCATCGTCCTTCCGGACTTCCATCATCTCTGTCATCTTTCATCTCTTTGATGTTCCATCAGCTTCATCATCTTCAATGTCTTTGATGTTTCATCACTACCATCCGCTGTAACTATGTATTCTGTCAGTTTCTGATGGTGAACTTCTTGACTCTTCCATGTTCCATCGGTTCCATCATCTTCCATGACTTCCTTCATCTCGTACCAGCTGCCTGAATGCATTCCAGTCCCTCCAGATGCCAAATATTTATTTATTTATTGTTTTTAATCAGTTTCTTGTCACATTTGTGGATAAACTGGACGTCCGGTTGTACTCCTCTGAGACTCTCGTCTCTTCATGGTTGCTGCTTTTGTACCAAACTCACACAAACACAATAATTCTTCATTATTTTGTTTTTATCTCGTTATGAACCCCAACGGTCCCAGATTATTTTTGGAATGTTTATTAGAGTGCGAGAGGTTACATCGTAATTTCAGCTCCACACGAGGACATATTGAAACGAAACAGCCGTTCCTCCTCCTCCAGGACCACACGGTGCGACACAGGACACAACAAACAACACAATAAACTCTGCAGGTACACAACAGTACAATAAATACAAAATAAAGCAAACAATAAGTAAATAAATAAAAGACATTACTAAACTTGTATCCTGTATGAAGGTTTAAACTGTTTCAGTCTCACAACACCAGAGATTGAACAAACGCAAAATATACAAAATACTGTGCTGATTGTAACATAGTACATAGTGACACAGTCCCAGAAGTTCAGTACACAGGTTTGTGTGTTTGTGTGTGTGTGTGTGTGTGTGTGTGTGTGTGTGCGCGTGTGCAGGCATGCCTATAATAAACAATACTGAATGATTGTGTTCCAGCATGACTGTGTACAATTATTACTGTATAACTGTTCTTCAGCATGACTGTGTTCTTGCACAACTGTGCCCCATTCTTACTGTATGACTGGGTTCTAACATAAACATATTTCAGCTTGACTGTGTTCTAGCATGACTCTGTCCCGTTATTACTCCATGACTGTGTTCCAACATGACTATGTTTCAGCATCACTACTGTGTTTCAGCTTGACTGCATTCTTACATTACTGTGTCCCATCATTGCTTTATGACTGTGTTCTCGGCATGACTGTGTTCTAGCATTCTAGTGTGCCATCATTACTGTATGACTATGTTTCAGCATCACCGTGTTTCAGCTTGACTGCGTTCTAGCATGACTGTGTCTCGTTATTACTGTACGACTATGTCCCATTAATACTTTATGACTGGGTTCCATACAAGATGTCTGTGTTTCAGCACGACTGTCTTCTAGCATTACTGTGCTCCATCATTACTGTAGGACTATGTTACAGCATCACTGTGTTTCAGCTTGACTGCGTTCTAACAATGTTGCATTATTACAGTATGACTGTGTACTAGCATGACTGTGTACAATTATTACTGTATAACTGTTCTTCAGCATGACTGTGTTCTTGCACGACTGTGCTCCATTCTTACTGTATGACTGGGATCTAACATTAACATATTTCAGCATGACTCTGTCCCAGTATTACTCCATGACTGTGTTCCGTCCAACATGTCTGTGTTACAACATGACTACGTTTCAGCATCACTACTGTGTTTCAGCTTGACTGTAATCTAGCATGACTGTGTTTCGTTATTACTGTACGACTGTGTCCCGTTAATACTTTATGACTGGGTTCCATCCAACATGTCTGTGTTTCAGCACGACTGTCTTCTAGCATTATCGTGCTCCATCATTATTGTAGGACTATGTTTCAGCATCACTGTGTTTCAGCTTGACTGCGTTCTAACAATGTTGCATTATTACAGAATAACTGTGTACTAGCACGACTGTGTTCAGTTATTACTTCATGACTGTGTTCCATCCAACATGATTGTGTTCCAACATGACAGTGTTCCAACATGTCTGTGTTCCAACATGACTGTGTTCCAACATGTCTGTGTTCCAACATGACTGTGTTTCTGTATGACTGTGTTCTAACATTACTGGGTCCCATCATTGCTTGTGACTGTGTTCCATCCGACATGACTGTGTTCCAACATGACTGTGTTTCTGTATGACTGTGTTCTAGCATTAGTGTGTGCCATCATTACTGTATGACTGTGTTGTTTTTGCATTTTCCACACAGTTGTATTTAATGATTTCTTTTGTTCATTAAATCACGATATTGACACGATATAAGACGTTTTGGCCGGCCTGTGCTTCAGAGCAACCACATCGATGAGACTCCAGACTGTGATCAGAGAGAGCAATCATCTCTTTTTTTCCCGTCTGTGCTCTCGGCAGAAATCATTTGCACTTCTGTGATGAATTAGTGCTGCTAGAACGAGTCCGGATTCTCTCTGGACTGATTCGTCTGCGCTACGAGTCTGCAGGAACATTATCTGTAGATGTTCTCGATGTTATCAGAGATCTGTGACTGTGCTCTCGGGTGATTTCCTGCCCACTGCGCAGGGTTCATCTGATCAACCGTGTTAGTAGTCGCTAATTGGGACTGGATACTGTGGCGGTAAGTGACGGAGAGAAAGTGGGTGTTAAGCTTAATTATCCTGGTAAAGAAGACGACTGCATTGTTAGAAGGATTCTCTGTGTTGTCTGAACAATCTGAGCTAAATTACTGCTGAACACAGAGATTGTTTATCGGTCAGAACTTCTGGTTCTCTTTCTGTCTTTCCTCTCGATCAGTAACGTCGGGATGAGAATCACTCGAACCCGGAGCCTCTAAAACAATAACAATAAATGTGAAGAGAGAATCAAACCGATCCATTAATGACATCACAAGTCATCCTGAAACGACACAAAGTGCCTCGGCAACACAACGAAAATAATTCCTAATTCTTAATTATATCATTATATCAAAACTCGACAAGTTTTAGTCGATTACTGTTTATTATTATTATTATTACTTTTATTGTCTGACTTATAAAGTGTCTTTGTGTGTCATGGAATGTGCTTCTGAATATTAATTTAATATATTAATATAACTATAAAATCACACGACCATCGTGTAGATGAAAATCACCCGGCGTTTAGTGTTCTAGTGTTAAAAAGTGACCACAAACTTCATCACATCTTTATTAAAACTCTTGTTATAAAACAATTGTTAATAAAAAAAGTTAAGTTAAGGTACCAAGAATTACAGACACGACTGGAGTGTTTGGACTTCATGATCAGTGCTGAAATGATGATTCACATTCCATTCAAGTACAAACAAATAAAAACAAAAACTCAACACAATTACACAACAAATCTTTTATTTTAGTTATTTTTCAGTGTCTTTTCACAAAATGAAAAACAAACAAACAATCAGATCTGGCTGGATGACCACAGTGCATCTCAATCAACATTCTTTATGACAAAATTACAGTAAACACCCGCAGAATGAATTATTGTTTACAGAAAACACCGCAATTTACTACAATTGTAACATAAACAGCAGAATTTCGGCTACATTTTGATATTAAAGCGACGATAAACGAAATAACGGCAGTGATGGTTAAGTGGTTAAAGTACTAGGCTAGTAACCACCAAGTTACCACTGTTGGGCCCCTGAGCGAGGCCCCTTAACCATCAATCGGTCACAATTGTAAATCGTTTTGAATAAAAGCGTCTGATAAATACTGTAAATGTAAATAAACTGTAAATCATTCCTGTAATTACAAGCCGAGGGTTTGAAACCAGCCAATCCGAGAGCTTTAATTAAATGAATCCTCGCTGCTGATTGGCTGCTGACCTGTGATGCGTCACTCTGGAGTCTTGTGGAAGCAGATTAGTGGTTTAAATACTAAAACTTTAGATCGTTTAGATTTACGATTTAGAACCACAATCACCGAGAATTTGTGTGTTTACTGTATATATACAAATAAAATACAACAATGTCTGCAAAGAATTTGCATTATTGACACATTTTAGCCGCACATGAACACAGAAGCACGAGTTGTTTACACGGCGCACCGTTTAGGTGCTGCGTGTATCTGCTCATGTATGAAAACCGGCACAAACTCTTGGTGTAACACAGAAATACAAAAGTTCTACAGTCAGGTGAGATTATTACCGGGTCGAGCTGGGGGTTCCAATCCCGAGTGTGAGTTAGAAAGAATTTCTGACCACAGACGGGCGAAGTGCACAACACGTAGCATCTCAGCTATTAGTGGGTGCGATATATTACCCAGCAAATTAACAGTTTTATCCTCGAAGTTGTTAGAAGCAAGATGAAAATTCGGAGCAAGTTTACAGGCCAGATTGTGATGGTTAGATGACCAGGTCAGAGCATCTCAGAGACCACAGCTCTTCCCGGTGTGCAGGGTGCAGCGATCAGTATTAATTAAAAAAAAAGTGGTCCAAAAGAGAAACAGTAGAGAACCGGCGTTGGCGTCCTAATGATCAGTGACGCAAACATACAAACGTGCATCACATTCAGACCACCGTTATATACACACACATATAAACCGTCCATCACAATGAAATACAAGGCTGCTTATTACTGACAAATATATCATTCTTTTGATATTGATCACATTTAAATAATATATATTTACATTCTGTAACAATTGAAGTTGAAGCATTAAAAAAGAAACGACTTTTCTATTTCTGGCTTGAAAGTGGAACTGCGTATGACACAAAGTGAAAGTGTACGAGCTGTATGTGTTAATTTTACATTACAATCCAAAATAATCATCTTATAAGTTTCACAGCAGCGCTCAGAGATTCTCATCCTCCCACTTCCACATGAATCCATTTTCAGTGTCTGAAGCGTTTAGAGTCGATTCTCAACAGATGTGAACGATTATAATCGCCTGAAACACCTGAGCGACGCATCATTAAAGCTTCTTAATACTCGTCATTCTATCAGTCATCGCTCGTCTTCCACGGAAACCAGAAACTTGCAGGATTATTAGTATTTAGTGAACGATTTCATCCAAAGTGACGCGTGGTGGCCGTGGGGCTTCGCCGGACCGGCGGGAAACCCGTCACGCTGCCAAATTCTACAATCTGGAAACTCTGTCGGGGGATTTTTACCTCGATGGCAAGAGTCACGAGGCAGAAAAGAGAGTTCAGAATAAAAACGTGTAGGAAAAAGTACAAGTAATGAGTTTAGATTGATTAGTGAAATGAATTCGTACCGCAGTTACAAGTAAATATAAGCAGTGGTGGAGGAAGTAAACAACTCATGTAGTCGAGGAAAAGTACAGATACTGAAAGTAAAAATCCTCAGTTTAAATTTTCACTCCAGTAAAAATACAAAAGTATTTTACCCTCAAATGTACTCAAGTATCAGAAGTAAATGTTTCAGGATTTATTATGACTTGTAATGTTTCTATTATCATTTTCATAACAAGATTCTTGATTTATTGACTTTTAGATAATAAAGTCACTTTTACATTTATAACGTTTGTACAGAAGCTTTTATCCAGAGTCACTCACATTTTATCTCTTATTTTATATCAGTGAGTAACTGAGGTTTAAGGGATTTACTCAGGGGTCCAGCAGTTACTGCAGTAGTGGGAATTGAATTCTAACATTTTACCCACTGAGCTCGTTCTTCCCTCGGTTCAGTAATATTTCAGTCTCTTAATTAGTACCAGGGGGTGCCGTGTTAAGTTTGTGGGTTTTTATGACATCACTCCCGCTGTTGCTGCTGCATCGACCGGGTCATGATGATCTCGAACCCGGGACACGTTTAATAAAACTCGATGTGTAACTTGATCGGCATGATTATGAGATTCTTTCAGTTTTTTAATGTTTATATATTTTACTGCACACATGAAGCAAAAGTAACGACAGATTTTCATCATGTAGTGAGTAAAAAGTACAAATATTTATATATTTTTAACAGATACACAACAATATTACTTGACTACAGTAATGCATTACCGTTTCTGACACAATTCTCCCTATTTATCTGAGCTTGGAACTGACTGTAAAATGCACTGTATTATTCTGAACAATCCAGTGTGTCCAGTCAGGTACCATCCATGTTGTTGCTCCATGTTTTTGGACTGTGGGAAGAAACCGTAGAAAAGCAGCTGCAGAGGACAACATTAAAAGTCTATACAGAAAGAACACAGGAACTCAAACCTTAATTATTCAGGATTCTACACACTTAATCACTTTGTAACAAAAGTTGTTCAGAATACTTAAACATGCTTTGTGACTTTATATAATCTAATAATGTGTACAAATTTATTCCATAAGTTGTTGACTTATAAAACAACACTATATTTGTTACACACATTAAAATTAATCCTCCCTAATTAACCCAATCTGTGCAGTTTAACCCGTGTGCAGTGAAACTCCCTGTACATGTCGACGTCTCAACATTTATCATGTTTAATTTATGATAAAACATTTTAAATCAAAATGTCGACACAAAACCGGAGTGTAAACACAAACATAACAAAACTCTCAGAAACTCGTCGCCCTCTAGTGTTGTGGTTCCAACTATAAAAGGAAAACGATGGCATTGAGGCGACATTGTTGACACACGGTTATAAAAAGTATAAATCATTATATATATGTGTGTGTGTGTGTGTGTGTGTGTGTGTGTGTGTGTGTGTGTGTTAGTTTAGTAGAGATTCTGTACTATACATGCTCTTAATGCTAACCTTGTTTTTACACGTAAACAAGTAAACAACAATAACTGTTTAGTTAGTGACAGACGATTATAAAACACGAACACTGTTTATAAGTAAATACTTAAACTATTTGAATGGGACTGAAAACCCCTCATAAAACGTCATTACACGTTTATTACACGTTTATTACACGTTTATATCACATCAGGACCTCTCCCATGCTAACTAGCTTAGCCACCGAGTCACAACAATTCCACGCAAAAGTGCGTTCATGATTTAAACAGATTCGTGTTATTTGTAATAATATTATTAGAATTAGAATAATTTTGTCGTGTTAAAGTTGATGTAGAAAAGAAATCAGACTTGTGTGTGTTCACACTAGTGAACAATGCGGTCTGGGCTGTGCTAATAAGTTTAGCATCGACGATTAGCCTCAGATTTCCGTCCCAGATCCGCGTCCACTCACCGATGATTGTGCACAAGACGAGGCCGCAGATTAACGCGGAGTTCGGTGTCGCTTGTTTCGGTTCCATCCTGTACAACACCCGAAAATTCCTGTTTACACCATCAACGTCCAACCGAGCTCGCTCCTCTCAGCGCCGTGCGCGCACACGCATACACACACGGGAGCGCGCTTCACTGTCTGCGTGTAAACACACGTCCAACAGTCCATCTGTCCATCATTCATCCATCCATTCATCCATCCATCTGTCCATCATTCATCCATCCATTCATCCATCCACCCATCAATCCATTTATTCATCCATCCATCTGTCCATCATTCATCCATCCATCTGTCCATCATTCATCCATCTATCTATCATTCATCCATCCATCTATCCATCATTCATCCATCCATCTATCCATCATTCATCCATCTATCTATCCATCCATCTATCCATCATTCATCCATCTATCTGTCCATCATTCATCCATCTATCTATCCATCCATCTGTCCATCATTCATCCATCCATCTGTCCATCCACCTGTCCATCATCCATCCATCCATCCATCATTCATCCATCTATCCATCTATTCATTCATCCATCCATCTGTCCATCATTCATCCATCCATCTGTCCATCATTCATCCATCCACCTGTCCATCCACCTGTCCATCATCCATTCATCCATCCATTCATCCATCCATTCATCTATCCATCATTCATCCATCCATCTGTCCATCATTCATCCATCTATCTATCCATCCATCTGTCCATCATTCATCCATCTAACTATCCATCTGTCCATCATTCATCCATCCATCTGTCCATCATTCATCCATCTATCCATCCATCTGTCCATCATTCATCCATCCATTCATCCATCCATTCATCCATCCATCTGTCCATCATTCATCCATCTATCTATCCATCCATCCATCTGTCCATCATTCATCCATCTATCTATCCATCCATCCATCCATCTGTCCATCATTCATCCATCTTTCTATCCATCCATCCATCCATCTGTCCATCATTCATCCATCTATCTATCCATCCATCTGTCCATCATTCATCCATCCATCCATCTGTCCATCATTCATCCATCTATCTATCCATCCATCTGTCCATCATTCATCCATCTATCTATCCATCCATCTGTCCATCATTCATCCATCCATCCATCCATCCATCCATCTGTCCATCATTCATCCATCTATCTATCCATCCATCTGTCCATCATTCATCCATCTATTCATTCATCCACCCATCTGTCCATCATTCATCCATCTATCTATCCATCCATTCATCCATCCATCCATCCACCCATCTGTCCATCATTCATCCATCTATCTATCCATCCATTCATACACCCATCTGTCCATCATTCATCCATCTATCTATCCATCCATTCATCTGTCCATCATTCATCCATCTATCCATCCATTCATCCATCCATCCACCCATCAATCCATTCATTCATCCATCTATCCATCCATTCATCCATCCACCCATCAATCCATTCATTCATCCATCTATCCATCCAATTATCCATGCATCTGTCCATCTACCCATCCATCCATCCATCCATTTATTCATCCATCCATCTGTCCATCATTCATCCATCTATCCATCCATCCATTTATTTACCCATCAATCTATCCATCCATC
Source organism: Ammoglanis amapaensis (assembly GCA_028566735.1). Taxonomy (NCBI): domain Eukaryota; kingdom Metazoa; phylum Chordata; class Actinopteri; order Siluriformes; family Trichomycteridae; genus Ammoglanis; species Ammoglanis amapaensis. Next base: position 10,201 of record JAOUQU010120047.1, read on the forward strand.
CATCTATCTATTCATCCATCCATTCATCCATCCATCCACCCATCAATCCATTTATTCATCCATCCTTTCTTCCATTTATTCATCCATCCATCTGTCCATCATTTATCCATTCATTCATCCATCCATCTATCCATCCATTCATCCATCCACCCATCAATCCATTTATTCATCCATCCATCTGTCCATCATTCATCCATCTATCCATCCATCCATTTAATCATCCATCTATCTATCCATCCATCCATCTATCCATTTATTCATCCATCCATCTATCCATTCATCAATCCACCCATCATTCAGGTGGAAACCCAAACAAACACGGGAGAACATGCAAACTCCGCACTGAATGCCCTGGATCGCTTTACCCAAGGATGGAACCTGTCTGTCTGTCTGTCTGTCTGTAACAAAAATATTCATCAGTATGAGAGAAGCACAGGGACCCTGACCAGGCTGAGTCACGTGATCTGTGACGTCATGTGGGGCTGGTGTACGTCGTGCGTATGTTGCTGTCGCAGGCTGTAAACATGGCGACGTTCTTCGGTGAAGTTTTATCAGTGTATTCGAGGGCCGTGGAGGAGGATGAAGAGGACGCAGAGGCGGAAAACGAGGAAGATCAACAAATTCGGCGGGAAATAGAAGAGAAACGGTAGAGAATTCAACTGAGAGCTTAGCGCGATGACTAAACGACTTGTACTGGGATCCGTCCCAAATAGCGTACTGATGCACTACGAAAGTGCACTAAGTAGTCTACAGAAGGGCGACTGCTTTACGGAATGTATCGACTTGGTGTAGGGAAGTGGACTCAATTTGGGACGCGGCCTGGAGATTTTGCGGTTGTAATTCATTTTTGCTGGGCTTAAGTATTAATCATAGAAAGCTAGATTAAATTATAATAATTAAATTATGATTATTAGTAATTAAAAAACCCTCATTTTAAATCGCTAACATGGAAAACTTAAGAATAGTCTGTGACTGAACATGCTCGTGTGTGCTAGCATTTAAGTTAACTTTCAGTTTCGGTTACCCAAATACAATTCTCAAGCATAAAGCCTTATAAAGAGACTCAATTTCTCTGCTTTAAATAAAGCATATTGTACTTATTTGGATTGTTTTAACTGCAGATAATGTAATCGATGCATTAACGTTAATCTACAAATCATATGTGACCAGTATTGGTTTGCACACAGTCCAAAGACACGATTTGTATCTTTGTTATTTAAGGCAGTTTAACAAACAAACGGTCCAGGTCCGTTCTGTTTGGAGTTTGTCTATTTTGGGGTTTCTTCCAGGTGTTCCGGTTACCGCTCACATGTCTGAAGACATTCAAGTGAAGTAAATTGGCTTTACAAAATTGGCCATTAGTTTGTCAAGTGACAAAATGTGTAAACAAGCTATTAAAGGCCTAATAAAGACATAAAATATGCACATTTTTATTTAAGTGTTTGTGTCTTCCTTCACTTTCCGGTCATTTAGTAAATAAGGCTTTATTCGAGGGGCCCATAGATAAGCCCTATTAATAAAAAATGGGATGCATTCATGCCCCGGGCTCCAGCAAGTCTGTCAAGTGGCCTGTTTCTGGCCGTAACTCCGACCATTCATGTCTTTTACAGATGTGATTTTTGTCCTGTACAGAGCAGTTCATGTGCGCTGGTGTCCAGATGTTTCCAAGGCAGTTGAGACTTCTAACAAACTCCATTGCTCCAATCTGATCATGACAGTGGGACCCAATGCTGCAGGCAAGTCTTTGTTTGTTTTTTGATCATCGTCATTTTACATTTGTTGTTGTTGTTGTTGTTGTTGTTGTTGTTGTTGTTGTTGTGATATGGTTTTCTTCGCTTGGCCAGGTTGTATCTCGGCGTACGTGCTGACTTCAGAAGACTGGACGCAGATCGGATGGGTGTCGCTGTGGAATGAAAGAAGTCGTGCGTCGACTCGACCGGACGCTGCTCCACTGCTGGGGGAGCCTGGCTGCATCATCTATCAGAAGAAAAGCTCTCCCAATGTAAGTACACCACCACATAGCAGATTCACTCGTACTCAGTATACCTAACGGTATGTTATTTATGTTTTTTTACAGGTTCTGATCTGCCAGTGTACATGCTATGTTGCAGAAGATCAGTTGTTCCAGTTGGCTGAAAAGGTTCAAATATAATTTAAATGTTCTAACTTGTAAAGAGTTTTAGCCGTACTGGTTCTTAACACATGGTGGCACGTTGGCATAGTGGTTAGCGCTGCTACCACTTAACTACCGCCGGCTTTCTCCCTTAGTCCAAAGACATGCAGTCCGGTTAAATAGAGATACTACTGACATTGTCTTGTGTGTGTGTGTGTGTGTGTGTGTGTGTCTGTGTGTGTGTCTGTGTGTGTGTCTGTGTCTGTGTGTGTTTGTCACTCGTTCAGGTGTTGAAAGTATTCCTCTAGTTTCTGGTCCTCCGTGACCCTATATAGGACTAAAGCTTGTTGGTGGATGGATGGATAATTTTATGCATGTTTTATTTCATACTGTTGTATAAAATATTTTGTGCTCCCTTGTTTGAAACCACTTTTATGTTTTAACACTGCAGTTTTTGGGCAGCCTGCAAAGACGAGGACTGGACGTGACCGTCTTGTCTGATTGTCCAATGGCCGAGTATAAAAGCTCAGATTACCTGAGTGAAAGCAGCACACCGTTCCTGAGGGCACTCAAGACCACTTCGTTTACAGGAAACCTGCCCTGTCCGGCTCTAGAACAGCCCAACATCATGACAGGTCTCCCTGCTGCAGGTACCACGCACCGCTCCAGCACATTCAACGATTGCCTAAAGATTTAAAGACACTTTTCTAAGTGTTTGTCAACCCTAAAAAATAGGATTTTCCCCCTGCTTTTAGTTCTTAGTTACTGCCAGATTTGGCGCATCCCGGCCGTGTGTTTCCAGTGCTACAGTGACATCATCTACCCAGATTCACTCACCATGAAAACGTACGAACCGGCTCTTTCATCCCTCAGCAAACTGGTGCAGGTGAGCATCTATCACACATCTTTCACTTGTCAAGATCTTTCTGTTCAGATGATCATGATGGTCGTTCTTTCTCGTTTTCTTTTTCAGCTTCAGGTCAAACCAAGCACAGAGAGCTTGCAGAAATTAACCAGAATGACTGAGCTTCAGAGTAACTTGTACACCTAATGAAGCACTAGGCATGCGTACTTGTGTCTACTGTACATTTCTTTACTAATAAAAGTTGTATACTAATAAAAGTTGTATTCTGTGGAACAGAATAAGTGTCCTCTCATGACTTTGTTGTTGTTGCGTTTTATAGACACAAGAGGTCGCTGAGTTTCACTACAGAACTCATATTCTGCTTGTCACGGCTTTATTGCTTACATAATGAATCTTAGTTTTGAAATGTGACCGGTACTTCAATCATTTTTGATCGATAGACCCGGGCGTCAAAGCATCACATGTCAAAACAGTCTCAACAACAACATTGAGGGTGAAATGTTGGCTCGACGTGCAATATATCCTACACAATAACAGGAGTTGTGATGAGGAAATGATCAGTGTTGTTACTTAAGCTTTCGGGGCTCAAGCATGTTAAGAGTACTGGACTAGTAATCCAAAAGATGCTCGATCATTCCTTACCCATGCTAGGCTGTAGCTGTTGGGCCCTTGAGCAAGGCCCTTAACTTTGTATTTACCCAGACTGTTTACTCTAATCTAAGTGTAATATAATTATCATTGATCATGGCAGGGAATGTGTACACACAAAAGGTTTATATTGTAATAATAATATAATAAATATGATAATATTATATAAGTAATAGTTGTGGCAGTACAGCTGTAACACTGATCATTATAATATCATTATTACTATGTTGTTCAGCTGATAAAATGCTATACATGTGTATTGTAGTGCTACACACTGTAATAACGGTGTACACATGTACAGTACATCCTGCCGTTTTATTTGCAATCTTGCAGAAAGCAACTATTGTCAGCTATTTTTGTGTGTGTGTGCATGTGCGGTGATGATGAGGGCCCCCCCCCCGGCCTGAAGATTGTGTAATCCTGGCATACGGTAAGAGGTTTATGAGGTAGGGTTGGGCTCAGATTTATCTCAAGGTCAAAACAAGCTCAGTATAACGTTAAAATAACATTTCTTGGTGTGTTTTGTAAGTGGATGTTGTGCAATGTTACATCATGTACTTTTTAAATTAGGAACTTCACAATTTGGGAACTCCATACTTTCTAAAAATGAAAAGAAAAAAGGGTGTCTGGGAAATTTCTTACACAGAGATCTGGAGAAGCGTTTTCATTAAGTAATAAAACGTTCTGTTCTTTTATTTTGCATTACATCAAATGATGTCGAATTATTTCCTTAAAGCTTTTGGGAACCTGTAGGGGTGCATGGAAAGAAACGAACTCATTAACCCGCCTGCCATCCTGAATGAAAGGGTGGAAATCCCAGTTCTGATGCAATTACCACAAACACAACCTCGTAGCACCAACACCCCCCGCCACACACACACACACACACACACACACAGACACACACACACACACACACACACACACACACACACATTCTCCCACCACAACTTTGCCCTTAATAGGTAAAAGCTTCAAGCTCTCAGTGCTTTCAGCTGCAAGCTCGGCCTTCCAGGAACTGAATAAATAAACGTCTCACACTAACGGGGCTTGTTCCTTCATGTGTGTTATTTAGATGTAAGACTTCATCAAGTGCTCTTGCTTAGAATTGTGTTATTTTAAATTGAAAACAAGAACATAATCACTTTTATTAACTACAGTACTTTATTAAGAGATTTTTGAGTTACTGTATTTCAGTTTTGCATAACGTGCATGTACAAGATTTCAAAGAATGTATTTATGAACCAAGTCTGGAATTTAACCCCCTTTCAGAAATGTCTGATCTTAGTGAAAATGGATCGATGATCATGATATGAAAATGTCGACGCACCGAACCTGGTCGCCGCCTCTATTAATATCATATGTGATGCTACCAACATTATTACAGATGTTGAAGTTAAATGTCTCCGTGCATGATGCCAGGATTTTTCATGATTCAGCCCTGTACAATAAATCTGATCAGAGTAAACCAGAGGAACTTCTGCTGTGGGTCACATTTCGTGTAACACTGTACCCCCTGTGTGCTTACAGGACAATACGACGGCCTCATCATTGCAAGTACAAAAATAATAATATTAAAGTGTTTATTTGTGTGTGTGTGTGTGTGTGTGTGTGTGTGTGTGTGTGTGTGTGTGTGTGTGTGTGTGT
>JAOUQU010120469.1:0-15465 GCA_028566735.1 Ammoglanis amapaensis
CACACCCACCCACACACACACACACACACACACACACACACACACACACACACACACACACACACACACACACGCACACACATATGTATGGAGCACTCCCAAACCCTGCTTCTTTAATTCCTCCTCTGAATCCAAACATGCATGTGGGGGACGACACCGATAGTCATGTTTGTTCTGTGGATCTTTCCCCACACTGTGGAATGCCCAGCAGTCAGCATGGTTACCACCCAGGACCTTATTGAGTCAATCCTAAACTATTTAGCTGCTGATGGCTGTAATAATGTGTCGGCTGTATATGTAGCTTTGTCATAACCCTTCCTTTGTGGCGCAATGACGTTTGTCAAGTTGCATCATTACTTTTTTTATAGCATAATGGCACATATTCAGACTTACACAACAATGCACTTTAGCTAAATTGCAAGTATAATAAGATCGATAACAAATCGTATAGGACTAAGTGGATTACTGATCCTGAACCCTGATACTATTAATTAATAACGCATGGGTAAGTAAATATATTTTTCATTAAGCTGATCGTATTGTATTGCACACTTGTGTTCAGCTTTGTTGTGTACAGCAGATGTTTAATACCGTTTGCTATTAAATCACTATAAACTTTCCCTTCAGCTTCAGCTCATTTGTTTTTAGTAACAGTGTCAATGCCACATTGAGCGACTGAAACGCAAAATGAGAGAATCAATAATGGCTGTAATTAAGCTGGACATAACTCGTTTATGGTGTTAAGTGCTTCGCAGTTTTTAACCGCCATGTGGTATGAGGGCTGGATTTTTTGTAAGGGCTTTTATTGTCTGGATTGGATTTACTTGGATTTGTTTTCATTGCTCAAACACACTTCACATTTTAGAGTAGATACTGGAACAAGAATAGCCCCTATGTTCAGTTGATAATGTCGATTATGGTCGAGTTGTTATTACCTTGAGGTCTAATTGCTCTGATTTAATGACGACGATTATGCTTATCGATTATTATACATGATGAATTTGTTCATCCAGAACGACACAATAACATTAGTAGGAAATAAATTGAGGTTTTTGATAAATTGAGGTTTTCAATCACAAGATCTGCAGACAGCATGCATATGTTTGATCTCAGAAAGTACATTAGTTAAACTCGAATCAATGCAATGCCATAACCACACGTGCACAACATATGAACAATGCATCTGCTGTTGGTTTCCCCAACATTTCTTTTTCATATTTTTCTTCATCTTCTCTTCATTTTTCTTTAACTTTCCAGTACGAGTCGGATGAGATTGAGAAGAATGTGTATCAGGAATATGACAGTGACAGCGATGTCGCTGATGAACTTAAGCAAGACTTTGTAGATGAGCAGACTGGAGACATACCAAACAAGAGGTCAGTACTGGTGGTGCCATCGTGTGTGCAGTAAGACTGCTGTTAAATAAGTAATTTAAAAATCTCATTATTATATTCAGTACTTGAGCCACCGAGTTTAATTTCTGTCTTTTTCAATCACACATACAGAGCAATATTAAAAATGAGTAATTAAAAGTTTATCTCTTACGAGTTCACTTTTCCCTTTGTCATTTAGCAAGGCGGGAGAACATAGATCGTTGTAAATGAACTCTGAAGTCTCTTTTTGTTGCGCAGCGGTTGAAATCGAATCACACACTGAGCAAACAGACGTTCGTTAGTCTCTTATCAAAGCAAAGATGATTAATTATATTAAAATTAAGGTGTTTTTGACACTCGTGCTGCATTTTAGCACACGCGTCTTACAGAGCAGCTCATTGATTTGGTTGGTATTTATGTTTTATCAACTGCTATGTTTATTTAAGTAGGTTTGGATGTTTAGTCCCTTGTATCTCATCATTGCTGAGATCTCGATTCACTGTTGACTCTTTACGTTTCTAATTAAAAATAGAGCTTGAATTGGTCTCATTGCCAAATTTGTAGCCAATTTTTTTTTTGTAGCATCGCCCGGAACACGCACGCACACACACTAAGCTGGTTCACTCTCAAAAACTCTCTCGCTTCCTACACACCTGCACTAGGCTCCTCCCTCCGCTCTTAGTGCCCACACACACACTAAGCATAAATAACTACAACATGTGAACCGAGCACCTTATAACATTAAACAAACACATAACCCATTAAGCGATCGCTACAACATATTACATATATTGTCATTTTTGAATTTACACCAATGCAAGTGTGATTTAAAAAAAGAATAGAGAAAATTTTTTTAATGCAGCTCACTGGTAAGTGTCACTATAATAAGCTATTTTTAGAACAGTCCCACGGGCGACTTATTAGGTCCTTTTGGGCGACCACGTTGGCGGCCCCTGCTGTAGTGTTATTCACCACCACATCGCTAAATGGGGTTGAGCTTCTGAGGGTTATGTTACATTTGTGTTTATGCTATGGCTTCAGCACTGAGCGAGAAAGGTCATCGTGTATTTTAGCTGATCAATATTGAACAACGACTGATTATAAATGTTGGATCATAAACAAGGACCACAAACAACTACAAGCGTGCACACTACATTGTTTTGATGGCTAAAGTGCTTTGCGTTGTTTTGACATTTAGGTTGAACATTTTGGAGGTGCACTTTGGACAGCGCAGAGGTTCTGCAGATGGGGTTCGGGTTGACATTAAGAACTATAAATCTGCCTCAATAGTTTGAGTGCTGGCAGGTAAAAATAGGGCTTGGTGTGATGGAGACTTATTTTACACACATTTGTTTTTTAATCTCTTATGATTGGTATTTGTGTTATTTTCCCCAATTTTATAAACAGCATGGCTTTTGTAAAGTAATGTTTTAAAAGGTTATGGTTTTTCAGGCAGTTCATTTCTTTTTTATTACATTTGTATTGCCTGACATATAAAAGCTCAATTACATTAGCCCAAGGAAATCTAAATCTAGAAATAAGCATCTTCAATCAAATCCTTATGATTCTTTATTTGCGCAACCAAAACTGAAGCAACATTCCTCAAAGCACAAAGCATATGAAGAAACACGTGCAGTTACATTTTTTTAAATAAAATCTATCGTACAGCACAAAACATTTTTTTATTTGTTTTAATGTTTTGGTTTACACACAGCTTACATTCATGATAAGAAACGATGGCTCACTACATAAGTTTTATAACTTCAAGTTTAAATCAAACACACTCAAGAACAGTTTGTATCTCCAATTTACATTTTTATTTTTGGACTGTGGGAGGACATTGGAGCGCTCGAGTTAAACTCACACAGACACGAAAAGCTCATGCAAACTATACATAGACTTCGTGACACGCTTCATGTGAGGATTCAACACAAGTGAAAGTGCAACCCACATAGCCACCGTGCCAAACTTATGCCAAAAATATATGTTGCTATAGTGTCAAAATAAAACAAAAATGTTATATTTTATTTTAATTTCGCTTTAGTCAAGGTGGAGTGAAAGGTAATTAATTGTTTTCTAGGTTGCATCTGTAAACGTCTAATACTGTAATGCCTAAAAGTAGGGATTTGATGTTTATAAACCGGTCTAAAGTGGCAACGGTGACACATTTTTGAAGGAAAAATAGTCTAGAGGTATTTGTCATGGTTTGGAAAGGACTGTAAGTTCTGGAAGGTGACATAATGTGCTACTTCTAGAGTGTTGCAATGCCAGACAGATACCAGATGAGTGGGTCACATATTGCAGTTCAAACCTGGTCTCGGTTCATCAGTTTGATCTTTAGGAGGAAATAGGATGATGACAGCAAATTTGATTCCCCAATATCTGGGATTCTGAGTCAAATCAAATCACATCACAGTACTTTTTCACCACTGAAATCATTGCTCTGCATTTAACCAAGTCACACACACTAGAGGGCAGCAGTGGGCACACGTGCCCGACATGATAAGCAGCGCTAGCCACGGCACTCAGGTTAAAAACCTCGTGGGCAACTGGCAAGCTTCCGTTCACAAGCCCAGTTCTCTAATGACCAGGACACGGCTGCTACGGTCATTATAACAGATTCAGAACTGTTCCAGTTTAATGCCGTTTGTTTTTAAATCACAGTTTGATGTGATGGTTCGATGAGACCACATTGCATTCAGCCATTAAATGTACAGACTTCAGATAAGAATGTAACTTTTTTGTAATTACTTTCTAAGCTTTAAACCCTAAACGCACCCATTCATAACAACAATTACAATCGTATTGACAGTATAACCAGCACTTGTAAATATTAATAACTTCCAGTTTCTAAATCCAGGCTCTTGGATGTTAAGAGATTAGTGTTTTTATCCTTAATGCTCTTGTAATACATGATGTTGTCTTTTTGTCTTTTGCCGTGTAAGTGGTCATTGCATGACCAGCATGATCCGATTGATCAGTGCATTCCAATTCATAGACAATTTACATACTAATGTCTTCTCTTTGCTACCCTATGTGCTCATTTCTAATTTGTTCTAATTCTTCTCCGAGCTGAGACGAAGATCTAGTCGCTTAATTACTGATTTATTGCTAAGCTGGCTGGAGAATGTACAAATAAATCACCATATGCAGTGTCTCACAGTTGAAAGAATTTTGGTTCTTGGGTTCTTTAAACCCTGCCAATTAGTCCTCAGCCTGTAGCGGAACTTACGGGGGAAGTGCCAAGGATTCTGGAAATAACGCTCACACTTCAATCAGTGCACCCATTCTCTTCTGTTAGTGAGCATTTGTAATAGTGAAAGATAAATGCAAATAATGTGAATTAAATACAGGCCGAGAAGCGTGTTAGTGTGCTTCTCATTATTTCTGAGATTCATGGTTTCAACTAAGTGTTCAGGGGTTGGATATGTTGCACCCTATACCAAATCTATCATGGGGCTCATGATCCACTTTGGCGACCCATAATGGAAGCAGCCCGAATCATCAAAGTAGATCTTCTTGATGTTTTTTTTTTTTCGTTTTATTTAGACTTTAAGACCAGCACTACGAGCCCACTCATAGATGCAGATTTTAATAACTTGACTGTTTGATAATGATTGAAGACGAGAAGCCAAATATTTAAAAAAAAGTTAAATGTACAACATTCATAGCTGACATACGATTTTTTGAAGTTTAAAAATCTGAGCTTGAAAAGCAAAAATGTAAATTCAACACTCTCCAACACTTCAATGACCAGCTGTAGCCAAGCGGTTAGGGTTCAGGACTAGTAATCTAAGGCATTCTGATTTAAACCTCACCAATGCTAGGTTGCCACTATTTGGCTCTTGAGCAAGGCCCTTAACCCTCAAACTGCTCAGATTGTAAATGGTTACTAATGTAATTCGCTTTTGATAAAGAACTCTGTAAAATGCTGATAATATAGACACAATTTGAACAATAGCTTGTGCCTTTTGACCTGCTCATGTTTGTAGGAAACATTACCGATGATCAAGGTACTGAACTAGTAATCAGCAGGTCACAGGTTTAAGCTCAACCCCTGTGGTTAGGCTCTCAACTCTCTGTTGCTCAGAATGTGTACATTAACTACAATGTAAGTTGCTTTGGACTTAGTGAATTTTGGAAATGTAAATGTTTATCGTTGTGTTTATTTTGTATGCATTTAGTGTTTCCAGAGAGACTCTGCGTAGCAGGAAAAGGTCAGACTACAGCCTGAACAAAGTCAATGCCCCCATCCTGACCAACACCACTCTAAACGTGATTCGTCTGGTTGGTAAGTAATTGGCCTCTAACATTCTGTTCGCTTGAAGGAAGCAGAGTGGAACGCTGACCCCGTGCAAGAGACCTTGATTTGACCGTCAATTAAGTTAATAGAGAGTACTTGGTCAAAAGTCTGCATCCTGTCTTACCTTTCGGTCTGTCTATTCATCCTGCTCGTTTCATTTGGGTCATTTGAAAAGAAGAGTTTTGATTGGATAGTTGCTATGTGGCCACTCTGAGATTGTTTGAGAGGAAATTAATGATTAAACTTGTACGCTAACCTTCATCATTTATTCAACATTCATACCTGCATTTCAGTATGTAGGCTGAGTGTAGATCTGTCTATACAGATAGAAGTATGTAGACACCCCAGTACATGCCAAACTACCTTTCTAAGTATTACTTCTAGCAATATTTACAAGAATATTTTCAATATATTTTAGTTAAAGTTTGTGTCTTGGTTAATGACAAATGACAAATGAGGTGTTTTTTTTACCATTACGATGCAGAACTAAATAAGCTGATTCTATTCTAAGAATTTCATTTATGATACAAAGAACTTTTCAGCAGTCATGTGTCTTATATGACAGAATCTTAGGAAGTGAAGTTTGTTATATTTCTGATTTTTTAACAGAAGTATGTTAGTCATGTACAAGTCTTTGAAAGACTGCCAGCTTGATTTCATGCACAGTTTACTTTCTTAAATATTTTTGGTTTCATAAAACAATCAAAAATGTGTTGAAATGCAAAAACAGAAAGATATACCCAATATGATGTGATTTGCAAATCTTTTTCAACCTATATTTCAACCTGAATACACTACATAGACAAGCTAATTAATGTTCAACGGATAAATGTTTTACTCATATTTGTTGTAAAAGAGTGTGAATACTAGACTATAGGCTTGCCTTCAGTCCAGGAATGTCTCCCATTTAAAATGTATGGCGCAACATGTAGCACGAGGATGACCCTATTCTGTTGAGAAAATGATGTTGTACATGAAGCAAGAATGGGAAAAAATACACCTACAAAGCGTTGATAATTGTGTCCTCAATTTCCAAATGTTTATTGAGTGTTGTTAAAAGGACAGAGGATGTAAACAGTTGTAAACATGCCCTTGTCCCAACAGTTTTGATCATGTGGCAGGCATCAGATTCAAGATAAGTTTGTCTGTATGATTGTGTATTCAATTATTAAGGTGGAAAAAGATTTGCAAATAATCATATTCTGTTTTTATTTACTGTATGTTTTACACAACGTCCCAACTTTATTGGAATTTTGTACTACTGGTTATGGAAAACTGAAATGCCAAAGATGTAAACAATCAACTTGTGCAATGAGAGACACTTTATTATTTATTTAAGCAACTAAAATGATTTCTTTACTCTGTTTTTGTCTCAGGATAGAGATTAAAGTAGCTAAATCAACTAAATTCTTTGTACCAACAGATAAATGGGCTGAATAATAAATACATAGGATTTTATCTGTGTTATAAAATGTGTGTAAAACTAGACAATCAAATCAATTTTTAAAAAGTATAACTTTTTTGGCCGTGAAGATCTCTGACAGTTTGCTTCTGCTCACCACAAACACTTAGTGTATGACACGTTTTCCTTTTTAATAATTGAAGAATTTAAAATTCGACTTGTCTTTTTCAGGGAAGTACATGCAGATGATGAACATTTTGAAGCCCATCGCCTTCGACGTCATTCACTGTGTGTCACAGCTTTTTGATTACTACCTGTACGCTGTCTATACCTTTTTTGGCCGGAATGACCTGGTAAGACCTGGTTCATCCACGGCATCCTTATTTAGAATTCTATCTGTGATTGCATTTCCTTCTTTTTTATTATATCATATGACTGAATGATAAAGCAGTCACAGCGGTCTGTCAGTTCTCTACAGGTTTACTTCTCATAATTGCTCTTATTATTGTCTGAATGTTTCAGGCCCCGGGGTGCGACTCGTTATTCTAAACATTAAGGTTGTCTGATGTTATTATTCATCTTTCTTTTTCTACAATCACTTGTGACACTTTGAGATTCAGGCAGTTTTTAAAGTACACTTAGCCTAAAGTGTACTTTTTTAGCCTCTGACACTATGTCTGATTTTAATGACTGAAAGTGAATGTAGCAACAATGAGCAGCTTCACTTTTAGTCTCATAAAGTATTCGAATGACCGAATACTTGGTCATGTTACCATACAGCTCTTTTTGTGTTTCCAAAGTTGAATTCGTTGAACTAATCAAATCTTCGGATTGCGAGGGATGCCTTATTGTGCAAATGAACATGTACACGCAGTGCATGTTAGTGCTACACACTTTATTTAATGTTACATTGCGAAATGTCAGTAATTTGTTCATAACACATGATGTGGAAAATGAACGACTTTACCCAACACTGAAGCATCGATTATAAACAAGCTTTTAATCTGGAACTGTGTCGCTGCACTTGTGCAGTTTCCTTTAGTGCAGCGTTCACTACTTTATTTGTACCACCAACTGGCATCATAAAAAATAGCAGCAGAGATGGAAGGATTTAGTAATATTGATCGAAAACATAAAACGTTCACCTTCTAGTCTTTATTAAGTTTTATTTGTTAGTTTAACTGGAGGACTTTGTTTTTTTCCCCCATTTATACAGTTTTCAAGTCACTCGGCTAAATCAAGCCACCTATAATTAGTTATTAATATAGAAAATCGAACAATTTACAAACATTTTAAAGCATTTTAATAACGTATCTTTACTATTTGTGTTTTCATGTAGTAGTTTTGTTCTGATAATTATTCGCCAAAGGCAGGTTTAGTCACACTGTTCAAGGTTTCTTATTAGCTCTGAATATTCACCATTTAGAATTGATTTACAAAAGCACCACTGCTTGATCTATCATTCCACCTAAACACGTAGAACCTTCAGTTGCCATGCGTAGAGTTTTATTTCTTACACTCATGAGTTACAGTCGTCTCAACATGTGGAATAGGCCACATTGTTCACCTCCATAGTGTTGCCTTTACCAAGCAATGTCTCATCCATCTTCCCATGAATACGTTGCCTATTTAAAACTAATATCGTGCCCTCGTGGCACTGAATACAGAACACAATGGAGTGGAGATATATTGAGATCCACAGCCATTCTGGGAGAAATGAATCACCTTTAAGCTGATGAAGAGCAAGCCGAGTGCCAGGCCGAGTGCCAGGCCGTGCATGGGGATTCCAACAGTGCTGAAAAAGCAGCTGTGTCAGTTATTAATGGCTTCCTTTGGAATGTTAATATGTGTTAATGAAGGGTTACGCTATAATCGACGGCCTGATGGCAACTGTTAGGGTTTATTTTTGTGCTCCAAATGTTTGACAGCTCGTGCTTTAATTGTAGTTTTCTCTTTGCGATGTTCTTGCTTTTTAATTTGTTAAACACAAGTCAGTCAGTCAAACGTGTTTAATTAGAACGTGTAAACATTTGAAAGAAAATCTATCTGATAGTGCTGGGTTTAGTGGGATCCTGATTTTTAAATGGGGTTCAGGGATTATTGGTTCAACATTTTTTATTTTATTTGAAGTTTTGGCAAATTAGCCTTTTGGAGTTTACTTAGCACTCACTTTTTATATTTATTAATGTTGTTTGTAATGAGATGAGTTACGTTATTTATGTTTTTATACAAAAAGAAATAATTATAGTAGTAATTATATAAGAAATAATTATAATAATTTAAAAAATCATATTTATAGTAGCCCTGGTTCATAATCAACCTTCAAATGTCTTTCTGGACCATATGGAAGACAGGTCAAAGTCCTAAAACACTAACCAATCTGTATGATTTACATCACCAGTCTGTTACGACGTGGTCAGTAGTAGATTTGACAGTGGGGCTTAGGTGGGGCAGTCCAGATCCTTTCTATCTGGAGTTTGCATGTTCACCACGTCTGTGTGGCGTTTCTCCTTGTGCTTGTTTCCTCCAACAGTTTAAAAACCTGCATGGGTTCAACATTACCATTTGTGAACTGATTCATTTTGTGTAACCAGCAAAGAGTGTAAAACGTTGCTAAAATTGTTAGAAATCAGTGCATTTGTTAGTGTCTCAACATTTTCTGATTTAGCCCGTATTAAATTATAATTAGTAATCCAGTTTTGATGACGAGGCGTGTTTTTATGCTAGGTGAAGTATCCAGTGCCTGATTGTAGGTGTGTGTAAACCTCAGAAGGGGTTTTATTTTAGATTCTGACTGTGTG
The DNA here is from genome assembly GCA_028566735.1 of Ammoglanis amapaensis. NCBI lineage: Eukaryota > Metazoa > Chordata > Actinopteri > Siluriformes > Trichomycteridae > Ammoglanis > Ammoglanis amapaensis. The sequence goes on from JAOUQU010120469.1 coordinate 9,880, forward strand.
TCGTGTGTGGTTTTGCTGCAGTATGAATCTTCTGGACTCGGTCTGATCAGCAGCAGATTGAGGATGACACTCAACCGCATCCAGGAGAGTCTGATAGACATGGTGAGAGAAACATTTTCACTAATAACATGTCTCGTTCCTTCTTCTCTTGTGTGTCATGCTTCTGGCTCTTCACACATTGGTGCCAATAAACTGTGTAATACGCTCCATCTTCTTTGCCACACACTTTGACCCCCTCGATATTTCCCCCCTCTGTGCTCATCTGTTTTTGTTCATTCCCCTCTTGCTCTCTCTCTAATGTATATGTGAGCGAATGGTTATAAGTGAATGGTAATGGTAATGTGCAGTAAGCCAGGTTTCATCATCTCATGACCCCTGGCAGTCATCCTGCAGCCTGAGGTGAGTTATTCGCCCCCGAGGTACACTTGTGTTACCATTTCGGCTATTATTAGGGCTTTCTTAGCCCACATGAATAAATTGTCGTTAGTACACGAGTGTGCGCCCCGGTGGAGTAATGGATTTGAACTCCCAGGTTCAAATGTTGATGTTGCTTGTTAGCTGGGTTTGGACATGGAAATAGTTACTTCACTCCATAAATACACATCTAAACTCTAAAATGGTGAAAGCTTTATTAAGTATACCTAACTGCCTTGTTTTTACATTCTACATGGACTTTTTTTTGCATGCTTTAATCCAAAGCGATGTTGACTATATTAGTAATAGCATTTAGGGATTCATTTAGATTTTCAGCATTAAGCAGATCTTTTTATCCATACCGACTTACACTACAATAACAGTTACCGTCTGAGTAACGAGGGTCAATGGCCTTGCTCAAGAGCCCAACAGCAGCAACCTAGTAAAAGTGAGGTAACCACTAGGCTATGGATTGCTCAAGGCATACTAGTTTCATACTACAGAAAACAAATCTGATACTGTAAATAAAACTTTATACTCATAAACAATCATCACATAGATAAATTAGTCTGGCAATCCCATACCTGGCAACTTTGCAGGCTTCAACCAAAGCTGTAGCATCGTCATTTTTAGACATGTATTATGAAGAGTTCCTATTAGAAAAAAGAGAAAGAAGATTTAAGTGGAAAGAAGTTCTAAATGTATCTTTTTATTGTTGCCTTGGGGTTGTTTATATTTTTTCCGTTTTGTTTTTTTTGGTTTGAGGTTATTGCAGTATTTAAAAAAAACTTTCAAAATTGCCACCTTCAGGCACAACGAATCTAAGCTAAAGTTTTTGATTAAAAAACAACTTTTAAAGGTAGCCTTGTACAAGCAGCTTATTAATAATCAATGTCTGGCCTGTATTTACTAGTACTTATGTGACAACTTTGAATGTGAATTCTTTTCATTCTAGCATAAGGTGACACTATGTTTGTAAGATCATGTTGCCTGTTGCTTTTGCAGTTAAATAAACTCTGTGCAAAAAGCAGCCATCAGATGTTGTCACTTGTAATTACTGTGACTGATAAACAGAAATATGCTTTAGCTGGAAAAACTTCAGCTTACTTTTAAATTGTTTTTTAAGTCAAAATGAAACGTTCTGATAGACGAGGAAATTTGTTCCACCACTTGACTGCAAGACTAGAAAAGTCCTCTTATAATTACGCCCGATGATCAAGTCAAGCAAGACTAGTGGTGCAATGTTCTATGGAGCAGAGGTTTATTAGCTTTTATTATTATGTCGAAGATCATTTGGTGTTGGCCTTTTTTTGTCTTTGTAGGTGAGCATTAATGTTTTATACTAAATGTGTTGTAGCTACAAGAGGCCGGGTGGAAAATGCAGCAGTGGCAGCTTTTAGATCGGACACAATTAGGTGTAAGGGTTTAACAGGGTTTAATAATAGATGTGGGACTACCTACTAGGAGAGTTGCAGTAGTCCAAGCATGAGATTACAAAAGACTGGACAATGGTAACATGTTTTATTGCTTATATATTAATAAGACCTGTGTTCATCGTGACTTTGTAAAGTCACATGTCTTTTATATCGGTAAGGGTGGCTACTCTTACCACCTCAAGTGTATTCCCATGATGTGAAAAAATCCACTTTAAATTCAAACCGTGACATTGGGAGAAAACTACAGCACGGTGACCAGTGAGCTGTAAAGATGAAGGCAAGGTTTGCATTTTAGGTAGCAGTTCCAAGTTCACCAGTCCAGGAACTGCTTGTTGTGGCTCATCGATTTAACGAGCATTTTAATTAAAACAGTAAAATTTTATTAACACCCACCCTTCTCAGTTTTCTACTTAGATCTAAATGAAGATTGTCAGAACTTTATTGTTTGAAAGACGATTCATTCGACATTTTACATAAAACTGCAGGTGCTTGCTTTATAACCAATGACATTTTTGGCACATCCACACCACAGAATATTTGTCCCACAGCACTTTCTCATATTGTTTCACTTTACACCCACAAACGTAAACATATGTTTTAGGACGTTTGCTTAAAATACCAACACAAAAAAGTGAAAAGAAATGGATACATAGTTTATCTTAAATCTTAAATAAAAATCTGAAATATCTGCAATGACTTTGTATTCAGGCGTCAGTAGAATCAAATTTCACAATTCTAAGATGCATGTTTTTAAGGCAGGTCTCTATCAGAGACATCTACAGACTGAAATGTTTGCACGTTTGTTGTTTTAAAAAAGTTGGATGGAGACTTTGATTAAGCCAGTTTAACACATGAATAAGCTTGGATTTCCATTCCATTATTTTTAGGATTGTTATCTTGCTAGAAGGTGAACCTCCACTCAAATCTCGAGTTTTTGCTGCCTCTAATGGGTTTTCTTTCCAGGATTGTCCTATATTTAGCTCCATCCATCTTCCCATCAACACTGAGCAGGGCATGAGGAGTCATCACATGTAGCATTTTGCATTTAGGCTAAAGTGTTCGACTTTGGTCTCATCTGACTGAAGCACCTTCTGCCATGTGCTTGTCTGAACTACAAAAATAACTTTTTTCCTGCAACTCTGATTTATGAAGTACACGACTGGTAGTCTTGTGGATTAAGTCTACCACCTTTCCTCTAGAATGATGGTGGGCCTCTTTAATGAATTCATTCATCTTTAATGAATATTTATATATTTTCCTAAGATTTCAGTAGATTGTCTTGTCAGGATTGTGATTGTGCCATACTCTTTCTATTTTCGCACTATGGATTGAACAATGCTCAGTGAGATGTACTGAGCCTGGGGTATTTTTAACTTTAACTTTATCTCTGACCTGTCTGGTGTGCTCTTTTGTCACCATCATACTGCTTGTGTCATAACTTATGTCCTTTAATATAATAATAATACCTCTGAGGCCTTCACTGAAAAGTTGTAGTTATACTGAGAATAAATGACACATTGGTGGATTCTGTTTACTAATTAAGTGACTCCTTAAGGTCATTTTCCCAGTAAGTTTTATTTGGGGGTATTGGTGTACAAGGAGCTGAATAAATATGCTCGTAACGTTTTCAGTCTTTAATTAACGTTTGTAAGACCATGCATCAGGTGGCGCAGTGGCTTAGTGTTCAGCACTGTTGTCTCGCAGCACGAAAACCCAAAGCTTTCTGTGCATGTTCTCTCATTTACTCCGGGTGCTGCGATTTCCTCCCACAGTCCAACAATGTGGTAAGGTAAATTGAACATACAAAATGATCTATAACTGTGTTTAAATTTGTCATGAATGTTACCTAAAATTTAAAATAATAAATTTATAGAATTATTTATTTTTCACTACATAATGACTTTGTTACAGGTCTATCACACAAATATTTTCTATAGGCATTGATGGTTATAATTTGTAATATTTGTTGGAAATTGCACTCTACATTCTAGTGTCTGTCTTGTCGAGGTATCCTGAGAATCCTGCAGTTCTTTATATCTTTGCCTGAGCCCATCAGACTCTTACATGGCTTGTTTGTGCAGTCTATGACTTTTTTTTATCTTTGTAGACCAACTAGCTTTACATTATCAGGCAGTGATGCTTAGATTAAGCAGGTTGTTTAGTGCATTGTGCACTAATTGTGCCTAAATGTTGCTAATGAAATTACACATAACACAGTTGTCAGTTTCTTTTACTTACACTAATTTGTTATTTACAGGGCCAATTTATATTATGGCATAAAACATTAAATGGCCATAAAGTTAATATGAAAAGAAAGAATCTTTATGACCTGAATGCGTGTGTAAATGATTTGTACAATATAACAAAAGCAGCGAACTATTGATGCTGTTCATTTCACTTGCCACGTGGTTAACTCTGGTAAAGGTACAATTAATCCTGACATGCTCCTGCATGACCAGTTGTGGATAACCATGCTCAAGATTGAGCTTTCTCTTGCACCGGATCTAACCACAATGAAATCTGTGCAGCCAACAACATGCTGCTGTCAGGACACGCAGTCACACGTGTAACAATGTAACCTGTGGCACCATGTCTGATCAACATCCTTGGAGAGGAGTGATGAAATAGGAGCTACAAGAATTTCCTGCAGTGTTCTCATCTATGCTTTTGACCTTATGTTGTTTGCCACGTGACCACGTGGTGCTGGTCTGTCATGTCAGAAGGCAGTAACTGAATTGAACACTGTAATAAAGGCACCAAAAACAAAGTAACTGGAAAGTAAATGGAATTATATTGGAACGGAAGTCAATCATTGCGGTTTCAATAATGCCCAGAAAATCGAAGCAACTTTTATAACAGAGGTGCAGTAACCTGTCTGCTTTGGCAGTAAGGTTTGCTAAGTTGTTTTATACTCATCTGGTCGCTGCTACGTACATATATTTATAATAATGATTTATACCTGTTACCTGTGTTGTGCCAGTTAACAGCTTTTCTGAACCAGTTCAAGTTCAGTTCATACATGCTCAAAGTGAACAGTTCACGTTCGAAGTTCACAATTTTAATTAAAACTAGTTCAAAGTTCAGTTCATTTTTTTCGTGAGATATTCAAATACAGTGCCTCCAAGTAGTATTCAACCACTTGCAGATTTTGCAGGTTTACACATTTGTGGTTATCTTGGGCTTCTGAAATTTGAACTGTAGATCAGCCTGGACGTGTTAAATGCACTGCAGCAAAAAATGTTTTTTTTCTGTATTATTTTTTTAAACTGTGAAAAGTATAATCAAAGGGTCAATTATTATTCAACCCCTTACAGCACCAGAGCTTTGTTGGGTTCCCATGAGTATTAAGAAGTAATTGAGGCACAGAGAACAATGAGCTTCACCTGCTTGGATTAATTGCCTGTTTTTTCCCTGCCTTTTCTGACTATAAAAGCCCCTCCCCAAACTTGTGAGCAGCATTCATACATGGTCAACATGGGGAAAAGTAAGGAGCATTCCAAGGCCATCAAAGACAAAATTGTGGAGGGTCACAAGGCTGGCAAGGGGTACAAAACCCTTTCCAAGGAGTTGGGCCTACCTGTCTCCACCGTTGGGAGCATCATTCGGAAGTGGAAGGCTTATGGAATGACTGATAACCTTCCACGGCCTGGACAGCCTTTCAAAGTTTCCTCTCGTGCCGAGGCCAGGCTTGTCCGAACGGTCAAGGCTGACCCAAAGACAACAAGGAAAAAGCTCC
>JAOUQU010120579.1:0-15465 GCA_028566735.1 Ammoglanis amapaensis
GTCTGGGGGTACCACAGTGTGTGTGAGGGGTATTATTACTGGCCTTTTCTCAGGTTGTGTTCTGGACTGTGTGTCTGGTAGCTGCTCCGTGATGGGATGTGGATCTGAAGATGTTTAAAATGATGTGAACTCAAGTCTGTAGATCCGTCAGTATCACCCTCATCAACCCCCTCGTCAGTACCCTCACCTTCTGATGAGGATCGCTGGCTTTGTGCTCCACCCTGATCCTCAGGATCGGGTTCCTCTGAGTCCTCGGGTTCTTCGGGTTCCTCTGAGTCCTCGGGTTCTTCAGGTTCCTCTGAGTCCTCTGGTTCCTCTGAGTCCTCGGGTTCCTCTGGTTCCTCAGGGGCCTCGGGTTCCTCAGGTACCGAGCTCTGCCGTGAGAACCCGATCTTCTTCTCAAATTCACTTTCATCGTGTCCTCCAGCTGGTTTGTGGTCCTGGATGAAACCGGTTGAGAAATCTTTGAAGACAGAGAACGGGCCCCCGAGTTGGCCCCCGGGTTGGGGCTCTTGTCGAAGGACCTTTGTATCTGAGGAAGTGAAGAGCTTTACTGCTCCAGCAGCTCCTGTAAACAATCCACTGAGAGATGATGTGGAGAGACCAGGCCGGTCAACAGCGCTCCTCACTGGAGAAGGTGATGGTGGAGGTGTCTCCTGAACAGATCCCCTGGTATTAGTTGAAGGAATTGCAGCTTCTCTCGGTGAGTCCCCTTGGTGTTCAGACTTCTCATAGTGTAGTTTATCATATGGAGTAGAACCTGTGGTCTCTTTTACAGCTACACCGTGTCCCTCAGGCTCGTCTGGTTTAGTAGCATCTGAAGGTTTAAATAACCTGAACAGATCATCTCTCAGGGTCTCAGGGGTTCGAGCAGTCGGGAAACCTGTGGACAGGTTAAAGAACGAGCTTCTCTGTTGAGGACGAGGACTTGCAGAAGGAGACCATTTAAAGTATGAAGGACTGGATGAAGAGAAAAACCTGGATGCTGCAGGTTTGCAGGAGGCACTCGAACCCGAGAACATCGACATGAAGCCAGAAACTGCAGCTGGAGTCTCGGGGGGTCTCTGAGAATCAGGTATACTCAGGTCAGGTTGGCTGGAGAGCTCAGGTCTTTGCCTTGTAGATGCTTTAGTTTCAGGATGAACAGATTCTGGAAACATCTGAGCTGGTTCTTCTCTTACTGCTTTTTCTGTTGATTCCAGTTTTTTGTCTGTACCAGGTCTATTTTTCTCATAATCTGTTTGTTCTGTGTCGTCAGGTGTCATCCTGGAACTCCCAGAACACACTGGCTCATCTTGTTCGTGAGGTTTCTCATTTTTATCAGACATCTCTGAAGCTTCGCTCGTCTCTGATGTTCCTTCAGCCGGTGAGAAAATCTCAGTATCAGACTTTTGATCAGATTTTATAATAAAGTTAAAATATTTCTCAGGTTTTAAAGTCTCCTGATTGTCTGACGTGTCACTGACCTTATTTTGGTCCACATGAAGAGTTTCTGTACTTTGTTTTTGAGATTCTTCTCCATCTGTTGTTGGATGTTCCACCGTTTTGATCTGGTTGGTACACATATGTTCACATGAGGTTGAGGTTTCCTCCTTTATCTTTTGTGAATGATCTACATCTTTAATTTCATGTTTTTTATTCTCATTCATGAAATGGTGAGGTTTAGCATTCGTGTCCTCAATAAAGAATAAAAGACCAGAAACAGGAGATTTGGGCTGGTCTGAAGCTCCAGTAGAAAATCCTGATGGAACATTAAACAAACTTTCTGAGCAGGATGATGATGGAGCACTAAACATGGAGAACAAACCTGGTGACTCTTTGGTTGAAGAAGCGCCGCCAACACTGAACATGGAGAAGAAACCAGATCCTTTACTAACACCGGAGGTGGAAGATTCTGGCAGCATGTTTATTAATGTTGATATTCCAGAAGATGGAAGGTTGGCTGGTGATTCTTCATTAGCTGTAGTTTGTTGAGCGGATTGTGAAGTTACATCACAGTTTGACATGTTTCCAGGTTGTTCCTCAAAGTTCTCAGGAGGTTCCGTGTCTGAAGGAGACTTTAAGTCATCTCTGTTGAGAGTTTGGTGTTCCCATAAAGAGTCTTCAGATCTACCTGAGGTTTTATCTTCAGGAATACGACCACCAGATTCCTCTTTAACATCAGTACTGACATTCTCAAGGTTTTCATTAGATATGGACACTTGCTGGTTTGGAACATCTTGACCAGCTTCTCCTGGCTTCTCACGTAATGACTGTGATTCATCCTCATCAGTGGAAGGTACTAATCCATTAATCATTCGATCTTTTCCTGTTGGTCGTCCTGTGGGCTCTTTACTGTCACCATCTACTGCTGATGGAACAGCTGGAGTTGATTGAGGAGCGGTCCCACCAAACATGGAAAACATGCTACTTACAGTGTTTTCTTTAAGTGTGCGAGATCCAGACAGAAAACTCCCAAGAGTTATAGATCCTGAAGAAGGTGGTCGGGATGGAGCGCCACCTGCAATTTTTTTCTGTGTAACTGGTCCACTAAACATAGAAAACAGGCCTTTCACTGGTGTATCTTTCGGTGGAGGTTCTCTTATTTGTGGAGGGTTTCTGACAGGATTCCTGGAACCTGTTGTTAAAGCTCCTGGTGTCCCTCCAGACTTCTGTTCTATCAGGCCAGGTTCTGCTGAACCTCTCGGACCATCTGAACCATGTGGTGCTTGTAAAAGACCTCCAAACAAAGAAATAAAACCCTTTTCATGTGCTCCTTTTGGGGCCGATATTAAACTGAGACTTGAACCAGGTTCATCTTTGGAAGATTTTGGAAGGAGGCCACTAAGTACTGATGATCCACTTTGAGCCGGTCCTGAACTAGATGGTAATGGATTCTGGCTAGATCTTTCTTCTAGAAGGTCACCACGGGAACCTGGACCTGATGAGATTTGTGTGTTTTCTTCAGAAATGTTTGGTGTCACACCAAAATCACGATGCTCCAAAAGAGCCGATGGTTCCTCCTCACCAGTATGAGTTCCTTGTTCAGATGTTTGGAGCTCTGGCTTTTCTGTTTTGACCTCTTCTGATGTATTAGAATCAGATGTTATTACAGTTACATGTGGGATGAACTGTGATACAGATGTGACATGAGAACTTGAGTCTTCCTCAACTGTTGGAGGAACTTCTTCTATTATAGAGGATGCTGTATCATGGATTGTTGATAGAATAGTTGGTTGTACTGTAGAAGAATCATGTTTGTTCTCTACCACCTCTGTAGCTGATGTACCGGTGTCTTTCTGACTTTCCTCCAAAACAACTTCCTTTGTTTCTTCTGTAGCTTCACTGATGTCCCCACATGTTTCTGTTACAGTAGAACCAGACCCAGTTCCACACGATGTTCTTAAACCCTCAAGAGATCCCATTTCTGAACCGTTCAGGATCTTATAGATCAACATCTTCTTTGAACATAACGTAGAACAACGTACAGTTTGTTTCTTCAGCTCAGCAGGAGATACTTTATGAAAACATGGAACATCCTCGAGGTTTAGAACTTCAGCTGTGAGCTGCTTCTGAGGAGAATCGAATCCTCCGTTCTTGCTTTGACTCAGACTTGACTGAAATCCATGTTTAGTATTAAGATGAGAAGCTCTTGGTAGTCCGGTGGAGTGAGATGAGGTTTCTGAATCATCAGTATGTAAAGTGATGATGTTTGGTTCTGTGTGTGGAGAAGATCTCTGAGATGAACGTGGAGAAACACCGGTGACCAGATTCTTCTGCCGTGTTTGTGTTGGGATGGACAAGATGGTAGAAGCTTCAGAGCTTATCAGCTTTACTGGAGATGTTTCTACAGACTCAGGATCTGCTTCTGTTATAATAATAGTTGGTACTAGGGAGACGTGTTTATTTAAATCATCTGTTAACACCGTGTTCGATATTTTTTTAACTTCTGTGTTGACAGAATGTGTTTGTTTATTAAACACTAGATGAAGAGGAACATGAGGAGGAGCTTCAACATGATGACAAACATCTGCTTCGTTTACTAAGATTGGTAATGATGATGATGGGGTTTTGTTAGGAGGTGGAACATTAACTTCTGGAGATGTTGATCCATGTTTACCTGAAGTCTGAAAACCTGAAGTCTGAAAACTGGACGGTCCAGAAGTGTATCCTCGACTAGGAGGAGGTAATGGTGGTGGAGCAGTAGATCCTGGAGGAGTTCTGGGTTCTAGATATAGTTTAAGATCTTGTACAGGACTCCATGATTCAGAAGACTCTGATTTATCTGCTGGACTGGGAAGACTTGGTAGAAACGATTGCACCTTATATGCTAAATTATCCTCAGTACGAGGTGAAACAACACCAGCTGAAGTTCTCGTAGGTGGACACGTTGCTTGGATTAAGACTGGGGTGACGGGTCGTTCCAATGGTGCTTTACAGATTAACTTATTTCTCCAAATCTGCTTAGATCTTTGTGAGATGGTTTTCAAATCTTGGACTGGTCCTATTTCAGGTTGAGGTGTCTGTGTTGTTCCTACAGTCTGACATTTGTGTGTGATATTACCAGATGAACTTTGAGAGAAAACCCTCGTCTCTTCTGAGAGTTCTTCAGGCTGTATGATAGAAGATTTGATGGAAAAAACATCTGGACCAGGTACAGCCGTCACAGCTGAGATCAAGTCTATTGTTCTGTTGATGTTTCCTGGTGTTTTGGGGAGATGAATGTCTTCATTTGGAATATAAAGTTCATTTGTGTTGTTCTCCAGATTGTGTACTGCTGACTGGTGGAGAAACCTTCTGAACCTGTAGGATGTATTTACACACTGTTGGATGTTGTTGTCACCGTTCTGATTAGGTATAATTGTGTTGGAACAGTACGTGATGTTTAACCCTTTGGGATGAGTAGTAAGTGGAGCTGGGGGTGTGATGATTGATGGTTTAGGTGGTTTTGTGGGCTGGATATTAGATACAAACGTTCTTTGTATGTGAGGATGAAATGGTTGTGTTGTGTAGATGCTCTGATGTTGTGCTTCAGAAGATGTTGTGTAGACATGTTGAGTAACAGAATCTGATGACAGATCACAGACTGAATTCTTCTCTGAACTTTGTTTGGTTAGATTCATAACTGATGATTTATTCTGAGTTGTTCTGTAACACTGGTCATGTCTCCGTCTTCTCCTCAGGTTCTCGGTGAAGTCCACTGCTTCTTCTCTCTGTAAACCAGACAGATTGTGGGATTTCCATCGTGAGAAATTCAGCGGCCTGTTATTGGACTGTAGTAGGACTTGATTCAGAACCTGTAAACAAGGTTGGGTTGTGTTTGATTGTGAAGAGACTTCAGACACTGAAGCAGGTTTAAGATTCATGAAAACACTTCCTGAGGATTTGATTGATGTTTTATAAACAGCAGAAAGTTTCTCTGAGGATGTTCCAGAAGCTCCAGACGCCTCATTTGATTTCTGCTGATCTGGTGCTGTAGGTGGCGTAGTAGTTCTATGTGAAGCATGTTCTCCAGATGTGTGCAAACCAACAGAAGCTTTGATATCACAGGTAGATGTTTTTTTCTTTATGGAAGGTATCAAGTCTGGAGATGTTTTGTCAGATGGCGACTGAAAGTTCTGAAGTGAACATCTGCTGGTTCTGGTCTGTGAGGCTGATGAGGTTTCTGAGGTTCTAGTTTGTGGAGGTTCTACGACCAAACAGACGCCACCCAACTCTTGATAACATCTTGATCTGCTGTTCACCAGTGCGATGATTTTATCTGGAGGTTCCACTGGTCTTTCAACTGGTTTTAAACTCAGATCTATTGTGGTTTTGGAAGGTTCTGAGATATAAACTCTCTCACTGCTGTGGAGAGAAAGTTCATGTTGTTCAGATGTTTCTGATAAAGATTCTTCATGGGATTTATTTTTTTGTGAATGGTTCTGCTTTGTTTGTACTTTAGCTTCCACAAGCACAGACACACCAACGGAACCATCACTAACATCACTAACAGAACTCCGTCTGCACCCTACAGGTGGAAGAGTGTCAGTATTGCAGGTCGATTTGAAGTTCTCCACAATTGGCTTGGAAGACATGTCCAAAACTGCTTTCACCAAGTTTGCAGGTGATGTGTTATTTTTGGCCCTGGTCATTTTTGATTCATCTAATTTAGAAAACTGGCAGATGAGACATGAATCTTGTCTTGTTAGTTGTGGTTTTATAGACTGTTGATCCCTAATTAAACCGTCTGTGGGACAGTGTAGAGACGAACATCTCGAGGAAACAGGAGCTGAAACAGTTCTCCGAGGTTCCTGAGATACATCAGACGTGGTCTTCATCAGTGGTGGAAACGTCACTTTAACATTTGGTTCTATCTCAACACTCAGATCGACACCAGTTTCATCTGCCTGATGATCATCTTGGTGTTTTCTTCTTTTCTTATTGGTCTTAGTGAAGTCGAGAACATCTGCATCTGGATTCACATCTGGAACGTTCTCCCTCTTTAAATGAGCAGAGAAATCTACTGGCTTGATACAGGAATGAGAGTCCAGTGCAGTCCGAGGTCTCATATAAAGTACATTTTGAGGAGGTGGTAACGACCGCCTCTCGGTAGGTTGTGTTCTGCTGGATCTGACGGTTTGTGTTGATATTGGTGGTTGTTTATTACCTGGAGACACAAACTGAGATGAGGTAGATGGAACAATTTGAGTATCTATATAGGTCACAGGACCATCGGAGAACTTTCTGGAAATGTTCTGAGGTGATGATGTTATTTTAGAACCTGTCAGTAAGATCTTATTTTCTTTTCTTGGCTTATTGATGAAGCAACTATTGTGTGTCACCACCGGGGTTCCATGTTTACCTGCCTGGTTTTGGAACCCACCATGATTCACTTTGTTTGTAAGATCTGATGCTTCCATTTGCTCCTCAGGATCAGTTCCACTCGAATGGTTCACCTCCAGTTTAGCTTTGATCAGATAATTTAAAGTGAAGTCCTGTGGCCGATCCATTGGTGTAAAGTTCTGGAAATTCATGTTCATAATTTTGTCTCCGTTCTGAAAACCTGAAGTGAGATGATGATTCAGATGATGAACATTTTCTTCCTCATTATTCACCTGAACCTGATGTGGTCTCTTCAGTAGATCTGAGATGTTGGCTGTGATTTCTTCTAAAACACGTCGATCATCAGGAGTAACGGATGTGTAGAGATTCTTTACAGCGGTCAGCAGTGAGTAAATATATTCCTCATCTGCAGAAATATAATACCCACAATCCTCAGCATCAGACAGCCACATTGCTTGCTCAAAAAGCCACTGTTGATACCCTTCAGAATCCTGGAAGAGCGCGTCATGTTCTGATCCGATCCGGGTCCCAGTGCTGAGGTTCACTGCACCTAATGTCAGATCCACTGGAGCCATCAAGCGTTTAATGATGTTCAGGACAAAGTGTGAATCAACCGAGTCTGTATGGAGTCTGTATCTTAACGAGTCTGTTTGGAGTCTGGATCTTAACGAGTCTGTATGGAGTCTGCATCTTAACGAGTCTGTATGATCACTGAGGGATGTGGACTTTTCTCTCGAACCTTTCTTACAGCTGCTTTTCTTACTCATATCAAACACGAAGGCGTCTTCATCTGTGAAGTTCTCAAATGGTCCTGGATCCATCCTGTTCAGGTTCCACCACCCAGAATCCTCCATGATGTGTTCAGTGCTTGTTGAAGAGTGTTGGTGAACATCTATACTTCCATCCTGAACATACTGGTTCAGCTGGTACCACAGCAGAGCTTCTACACAACACTGGTGTTCATACAGTTCAGGTGGAATTACACCAGACTGAGTGAAGGACTTCAGTAGATCCTGGTAACCGTACTCAGTATCGGTACCGTACAGGAGTCTGTGGATTTCTTCCAGGGTCTGCTGAGGACATTTCACTGCTGGACACAATCTTCTGGGTTCCAGAGTTTGAACACTGGATGAGTTCGGTTCTAATCCTGACCAGCCGGTGACATCAGAAGGTTCTCCGTGTTTCTCTCGACTACGTAGACGATCGAGGAAGCCGCTTTTCTTTTCCTTATTTATTTTATTTGTACCGTTTTCATTAGACATGGGTTTGGAGATCCCAGCAGTCTTTGCTTCATGTGGGCGACTTTCACCAGCTTTAACTTTAGAATGTTGCTGTTCAGAAGGAACTCGACTGTCCTCAGTGGTGGCAGAAAGTTTGTTATAAATCGATGGAACGTTTCCAGACTGATGATCATCATCACTACGTTGTGCTTCTGAGATCTTGGACTGAATCTGAGAGTTTGATTCAGTCTGGTGCTGTTTGTCCGAGGTACTAAACATGCTGGAGACGAGACCACCAAACTGACTTTTACTAGCTGACCTATGACCTTCCTGGTTCTGTCGATGAGATGATTGTTTAGATGTTGCGGTTTCAGAAGCTCCAGGAGTTTCACTAGACAGCTGTTCTGAGGATTTTGGGGTTTTATTCTGATCATGAGAATGATTGGTGTCCACAATCTTATTGAACAGACCTGGGAACATCTGACCTGTTCCACTGGCCTGGGTTCTAGCAGATGGAACCTGATTATTGTTAGATGGACCACCAGCTGGTCTGGACTGTGGAACATGTTGAGGGTTTGATTGCTTGCTGAGATCTGGAGTGTTCGTTCTAACCAAGCTTGAGAGAAAGCCTCCGTGTTGAGAAGGAACTTTGGTTAAAGGTCTCGGTTCTTGGCTATGAGCTACAGGATGTGATTGGTGAGATGTTTCCCCAGCTTGTGTTGTGTTGTGTGAGAATCCTGACATCATTCCTCCTGTAGGTGGAACAGGAGGAGGTTCTGGAGATCTCTGAGGAGTCTGGATGATCGTGTCACTGGTCTGTTGTGTTCCTGATGGTGTGAGAGCATTCTCAGGTAATTTCTGAAGCCTGATAAATATTCCTCCAGACTGAGAAGAAGCTGGTGCTCCATGTTGTGGTGGTACATGGATCATGGATGCTTGATCAGGACTGGATGAGACACTTTGTTGATGTGATGTTTTTTCTGGTGTATGTTGGTGGTTCAACACAACATCAGTCGCTCGTTTAAACCAACCAGCCAGAAGTCCACGACTTTGTGGAGGTGAGGGAGTCTCAGCTGAAGGTGCTGGAGAACTGGAACCTGGATTTACTTGTTTTGTGTTTGATGAAACACTGTCAGCAGTGATGTCCGTTTTTAAAAGTCCCGCTGATGGAGGTGTTTTACCTTGCTGAGACTGACCGGTGACCAATGAGAACATTCCTGACAGACCCTGGGGGGTCTGTGGTGTTGGGTCTCTTTGAGTTGACGCCCGTCTCAGGGTTTGGGTCACATGACTCGGTTCTTTATCACAAACACTCTGGATTTGAGGTTCTGGATCGTCTTGTGGTTTTGTTGTGGGAATGTTTTGGGGGGTTGTTGGTGTTCCTGTCTGTGGTTTGGAGGCTGGAGTTGATTTAAACAGATGAGAGAACCAGCCAGTGTCCGTGTGATGTGGTGAAATCAGGATATCTAGTTCTGCCGTTGTTCCAGAGTCTCGTCCCGGCGCAGGACGAGTGGTGGGAAGATCAGGAAAAGTGGGTTTGGTGGACGCAGTGATTGTTGGTGCTTCTGTTTTGGGGGCTGATGAACTATGACGAGGTGGGTCAGCCATGGTGGGTGAGGAGGACATCAGTGATGCCATCGACTTTTTAAAAGGACGGAAGAATCCACCATCACCAGAGCTTTTCTGAGGAGCTTCGGCATGAGGAAAAAAGATCTCCCGGGGATGGATGTCCAGAATTTCACCTGATGACTCTGTTTCAGGTAAAAGCTCCACTGAACCACCGCATGATCCTCCAGATGTGGACTGATGTTCAGGTTGTGAGCTGAATCTCTCCTTTGATCCCGAACTTTCCTGAGATCTTGTAGGTGACGCCGTTTGTGATGGTTTGTCTCCAAACAGTCTAAAAAGATTCAGTCTTCCCAGGACAGACTCCACCACAGTTTGTGTCTGACCCCCCGTGGGTTCTTCTGTTTGAGGGTCTGCTGAAGCCTCTGGTCCTGCAGCACCAGCAGAAGAGCTGGAGAACCTGTTATCTGTCCTCGCTTCCTGAGTAGCGACTGTTCCTGGACAGAATAGTTTAGATACATGAGATTCCTGTTGAAGGGTCGATGAAGAAGAAGATGATGAAGATGATGATGGTGTAGCTTCACTGGTGCTTTTGGTTTCAGGTGTTAGTGCTCTTACTGACGAGTTCATGGTGGTTTTGATGCCAGTGGGTTCTTGATCTACTGGACTTTCATCCTTCAGCTCATCCTCGTCAGATGTTCCTCCAGACTTTAGCATCTCCTGATACTTGCTGATCTTTTGCTCTCTTCCAACCAGATGTTCAGATACTTTGGTCTGAAGTTCCTTTATGGAGTTCATGTACTCATCACTCGGTTCTTCTGCTTTTCTCTCCAGATCATTAGAACTGTGAGAACCTTCATGAGAAGATCTGGACTGAACTTCCTCATCCAGGTCCTCCTCAGATCCCAGAGAGAACTGAAGCTCCTCAGATCCTTCAGACCCACTTCTCACCATCATCCCGGCTTCTTCTGATTCCAGATAGTTCTCCAGCGTGTTCTGCAGACAGGTTTTGACCCACATGCGTGTTCTGTAGAGCAGATTCCACTGACATGCTTCCTGCTCTGCCCTCTGCTGGTGGCGCTTCAGAACACAGGGCAGGATGTCCTGAGGAGACGTTTCCTCCTCGAAGCTTCCATCTTCTTTATGAACAGATTTTAATGCCAGATTATCTTCATCATCTGGTTCCTCCTCCTCCTCTGAGGAAGTACCATCACACTCCTCCATCTGATAAAAGTACTTCCTGTGGTCGGGGATTAACCGATAAATTTCAGTCCTGGTTACATCATCATCATCATCATCGTGCCATGTTTTCTGCTCGGGTTCCAGAAAGTCATCTAAGAGGTTGTTGTTGAGTTTATATTTAGTGTCCCAGTCCTGGAAGCCCCTTCCTGAATCCACAGGTACCGTTCTCACCCCCCCTCCACTACACACGGGTTCAGACAGCAGAAATGAGAAGAAAGATACACAATCAGGAAGAAACTGAACACTATTGTGTTTACAGATCTTACAGAAGTACAGTTATAGCAGGATAGAGAACCCAACACAACACAACACAACCCAACACAACACAACCCAACACAACACTGATCATGAGTTCAGTACCTCGACCCCTGAGCTACCGGTGGGGTTCAGATCAATAACACAATAACACTGTTGTTACACACTTGTTAACCCGTTTGTGTATCCAGTGTGTGTACCTCGGTCCACTCTCGTCCCCGCGGTCCGGCTCGAGTGTGCAGCGGGTTCGAGGACCCCGACACATGGGGTACTGGTGCAGGGAGGAATTGGGTTGAGCTGTGGTGTGGTAACGAGGAGGACGACTGTTGTTCTCTCTCTCATCCACTGCACTGTCGTTATCATCCAACACTGGGACACACACACACACACACACACACATACTGAGTCTGTACACACAACAACACAACACAGTGAGAAACCAACTTAAAATGAATACAACTATTTAAATCAGTAACTTACAACACTGGGAAGAGTTCGAGTGGACCGGCGCCCTCTGTGTTTCATCCTGTATCACACACACACACACACACACACACACACACACACATACACAGATATACACATTTTGTGCTCTGTAACTCAGATCTCTCAGCAGGTGGCAGCAGAGAGACAACAAGAAATGTCAGAATCTCCTAAGAGATCCACTTTCAATTGTAGAATTTGGCATGTTCTCTTCAAACACATATTCGTTGGTCAGGTTCTTCTACCTCATCGTGGATCCTCATGCTGTTGATGTGCTCCAGTTTCCTGCTCCAGTACTGCACCTCGGGGACGTCTGGAGGAACATCAGAGAGCACATGACACCCCGGGAGAGGGTCCCAGAGACCCCCTGCAGACCCTCCTGTCCCAAACACACTTACCACGGGGGAGCTCGAACCGGGTGTCCAGCAGCACCTGATGAGGGCTCGAGGTTTTAGTGCCGTAGATCTCGTCCGCTTTCATCAGGACCTCCGAGTCTAATGGGTGCCACTCACCAGGACCCTCCTGTAGGGGGCGCCACAGGACAAATACACTCACACACACCCTTCTCAACACATATATGATATATTATTATATTTGAAACATGTGGAACACTTGTGTACTCAGACTGAGGTTGTGCACACACACACACACCAGCCACACAACTACCTGCTGGGCCCCTGAGCGAGGCCCTTAAATCTCAGGTCCTTTAGTAGTGAAGCAGTTTTGCTCCTGTAGGATTAGATGGTGTTGGTAAGAGTGTTGTGAGGTTGTGAGGTTGTGAATCCTCGTACCTCATCAGAGCCGCCGATGCTGTTGAGAGGAATCCAGGCCGTTCCCAGCATGGTGTCCCAGATTAACCCTTTATTCCACAATTCCACCAACAAGCCCGAATCTAAACCACTGATCTCACTGAAACACACCACACCATTCAGATACAGACACACAACAGTAATCATGGAAACACAGCGCCACCTGGTGTTTGTTACTTTTATTACACAATTATTGTTCAGTTTCAGCGGCCTTCATGTAGTGAAACAATCACAAGCACAGAACCAAACAGAACCTAGAACCTGCCGGGTTCTGTAATACTGTGTGTGGGGTTCGAGAGGAGGTGCTACATACACACACACACACACACACACATACACACCTTACTGACGCACTAACCCTCACTGAGACATTTGCTTATCCCACTAGCACAGAAACATGCAAACACAATCAGGACGTCACACGTACACACACACACACACACACACAGTAAGCAGTGATTTAAATAAATGTAAATAGAAAGCTGAGCTACAGGAGGAAGTTTCTGCTGTTTTTGCAGTTGAAGTTACGCAATCTGTGTACACAAATCACACTGCAGTGTAATGTACAGCAGTACTACATCAGTCCACTGTGTGTGTGTGTGTGTGTGTGTGTGTGTGTGTTTATAATACTCACAACATGAAGTCCTGCTCCCAGCACGGCTGATCTCCACGAACAGTGACGGTCGTACTTTTAATGTTCTGAACCTTTAAAGTCACGTACACATTAAATGTATCTGTAGAACACACACACACGCACACACACACACACACACACACATATATACACAGACACAGACACACACACAGATGAATAATAATACTTTCAACAGCATCCATATAACTAGTACACATCACTAGTTCTGAAGTGTCTAGATCCTTCAACCTGCTGAAGAATGTCACTAGTGTGTGTGTGTGTGTGTGTGTGTGTGTGTGTGTGTGTGTGTGTGTGTGTGTGCGTGCGTGTGCGTGCGTGCACGCAACAGTGTTAGACACGTACAGTTAGACTGATTTAACATTCATATCACAGTAACTAATTGGTGTTATTATTAGACGTCAGTATGAATGCGCTGGTGCGCACACACACACACACTCACACACACACACCCGAGGAGAACCTCCTCCTCACTCCTCACCACATCTTACCTGGAGCTCCTACAAGTTTGGCCTTTTTTACTAGAATAAACAGAAGAAAAAGTTAGAATTAGAACTGAAGAAATAAATCAGTGTGTGTGTGTGTGTGTGTGTGTGTGTGTGCGCGCGTGTGTGTGTGCGCGCGTGTGTGTGAGCGTGTGTTACACTGAACACCCTGTGTTAAGTAGAGATTTGTATCTGCAGATGGTTGGAGGATTTATTCTGTCCCTCCCCCATCACTCCCGGCTTCCACACAGCACCATGTCACTCAGTAACATCTGGCCAGTGGTTAATGTAACTGTGCTAGAGACCAGAAGGTTGTAGGTTCAAGCCCCACAACGACCATGTTGTCAGTGTTGGGCCCCTGAGCGAGGCCCTTAAACTTGAATTGTTTTATAATGGTGGTGAGTTGTGATTGTAAAGGTGTGATAATGAACATGTGGATGTAAACATCTGTACAGATGATGAAGAGCAGTTCTAAACATCATCAACAATACAAACAATAAACAATCAACAGTAAACAAGTGCACGTGCTGAGATTATACACGAATCATAAATATATAATAACAATCTCCATGTAAACAACATTAACTACACAACACATGCACAAATACACAACCCTAACTAACTGTGTGTAACACTGTACAGGTGTGTTACACACAAACATAAACACTGGTGTGTAAATCTAGACTCACCTCTCACACACAACATGATGAGATTCGAACCCAAACCACGCAACACCTGCACAGCTCAGAGTAACGATCAGAACATCTGTACTGAGGAGGAGAGAGGAGGAGGAGGAGGAGGTGAGAGAGGAGTCCTGCAGCTTCTCTCGGAAGAGGAAGAGATTCTGGAGGGTGTGAATCCATCAGAGCGCGCACACACACACACACACACACACACGGGGGGGCGGGGGGATTAGCATTAGTGTTACTGACGCCTCAAACAACCAATCAGATGCTCTGTTTAGTAGCAGAGGCGGGACTAAACCAAATCTTCCCGCTCAGGTGTGTGTGTGTGTGTGTGTGTGCGTTATTACTATTGTTATAAAGTAGTAATTACACAACAGTACATTCTTATATAAAAATTATGAAGATTAATATCAAAACATTTATATTAAATAACTTTTTAATTAAAATAACACATTGAAATAATAAAATATTAATGTGGTCACTTTTATTGTACAATGGCGCCATCTGGTGTCTAAAAGTGTCTACAGCAACTAAAACTTCAGCTTGTCAAACATTTTAAATAAACTTTATTAACAGAAACATTTATCTTCATAAAAATCAATCACACAGAAAATAAACATTATAATTAATATATCTATAATAACTATCATTATAATACTAAACAGTGAATAATAACATGAACATTAATAACTGAGTAATAAACACGTGCACAACAATTTCATTATGAGCTACACAATCAAAAGACTGCAACCACATTGAGAACATGCCAAACTCCGGGGAGAGTTCTCTTACACTCTGAACGTGAAGATTCATTCATTCATCCTGTCACTCGTGTGTATTAAACCTACAGCTACTGACATCAGAAGCTTATCGGGTCAAATCCCACTAACACCAGGTCTTACCAACAACACTGTACATGAGAGGTCAGATGAACCCCTGCGACCCTGACCACACACACACACACACACACATATACACACATACACACACACACACAACCAAACACACACACAAACACCCCCCACACACAGATATATATATACACACACACAGACACACAACCAAATACACACACAACCAAATACACACACACAAACACCCTCCCCCATACACAGATATATATACACACACATACACACACACCCCCACACACACACAACCAAATACACACACAAACACCCCCCACACACAGATATATATATACACACACACAGACACACACAACCAAATACACACACAACCAAATACACACACACAAACACC
>JAOUQU010120794.1:0-15461 GCA_028566735.1 Ammoglanis amapaensis
ACACACACACACACACACACACACACACACACACACACACACACACACACACACACACACACACACACACCATATCATTTTAAAAGTGCAACAGCATTGTTAGAATGAATGCACGGTGGCTCAGCCTGTGGTCGCCTCAGAGCCAGAGGTCCTGGGTTTGTGTGTGTTTTTGCATGTTCTCCCTGTGTCTGCGTGGGTTTCCTCTGAGTACCCGGCTTTCCTCCCACTGTCCGAAGGCATGCAGTCAGGCTCATTGGACATACTGAAACTATCCTGCGTGCGTGTTTGTCTCTGTACCATGTAACAGACCGGTGACCTGTTCAGGTGTTTAGTGTATTAAAGTGCTTATTAAAGTTTGCTTATCAAAGAAGAAAGCCTCACCCCGGAGAAAGGGCCGAGAGCAGGGTACGAGGGTCCACACGGTCCTGAGATGTGTGCCGGAGGACTGGAGGGGGACGCGCTCCCGCCCCGAGCCCCAAGCCCCGGTACAGTGATGCCCGCATTGGGCCCCAGTGATGAAGGGGACACCAGGGCGAAAGCATCGTCGAGCAGCGAGTGCATCTGTTGCCGGGCCTCCTCTATAGAAGGTTGAGGGGGCAGGTAAGGCGGAGGCGGGGCGATGTAGCCTGACGGTGACGCCAGGAAGACGTCATCGGTCGGGGAAGGACTCTGAGTGTCGGGCCCCTGGTCGAGATCGGACTACGGGAAGGAGACGTGAGATTAAAATCTGCTTCTGGTTAACGGACTTTTCTCTTTTCCACGCCGAGAACGAGGAGACGCACCACAAACGCGATATTGTTGACGCCCGGGTAACGCCGAAATGTGCCCTCGCTGTCGGTGGTGAGGAGTCGGTCTCTGTCAGCGTCCGTCACGTCTCCGTTTATCTGCGGCTTCTTTTTCTGCCTGGGAGAACGCTTTTCTCTGCAACACACACACACACACACACACATTTACACTCATAAAAACATAACATGAATCTAAACTAACACACATTATTGAACACACACTAGGGGGCAGCAGTGAGCACACATGTCCGGCACAGTAAGAGAACAGGTAGGAGGATTCTGTTCGGTTATGACCCGTCGACCTTCTGATCGCAAGGCCGGGTTCTCGAACCTGGAACGGTAAAACAAATTGGGGCAGCTTAAAATCCCGAGCTAGAGCTTCTGAAGGTTGTCGGTTCAAGCCCATGAGCGAGGCCCTTATAATGAACAACCCGGTCTGCACCCAAATCAACAGGAAGTCCAATCCATTCAGGAAGTGAAACGTAATAGGAGGTAAATATTTTCGAACCTTCTGGTGGGCTCGGTGTAGAGAGGAGACGTGCGACTGTCCGGGTTCACAATCTTATCCATCTGCATCTGAGCCTTGTGATAAACACGGTCGTGATCTCGGGTGTCACCCGGACCATCCGTCAGATCATCCATGGTGGGGAAGTCGTAGTGGCCCTTCCGTTTGGCTCGGAGCCGAATCTTATTACGATGGTGCTCGATCTCAGACTTCTGCCTCAGAGCGACTTGTATCTAAACAAACAGAGAAACAAAAACTCTACTAAACAAATTCTTTTATTTAAAGTAAAGCATTAAACCATCACACAGTCCCAGTCATCATCTCAGTGTGGTTGAAGTACAGACAATAAATAATTCATAATAATTCATTTTGTTCTCTTAGCCAATCAGGGATAATATATGTACAGTTCTGGAAGTTTTAGGGCTGCAGCATATACATCAACTGAGCATCGTCACAGCAACGTGTGCAAGATTTATGATGTCACTTAACGCATATTAAACCATGCAGATGTATTTTTGGTTCATTATAATCAATTGTCCTATAATATTATATATTTGTCATATATTATATAATTGTCACACACACACACACACACACACACACACACACACACACACACACACACACACACACACACACATATATATATATATATATATATATATAAACACTTAATTTAAATCTGTCATATGTGCTATAATCTGTAATCCTTGTTTCTTTTGTTTAAAAACTTTTTTGGCTTGTTTTATATATTTATATTTTTTAATTTTTGTTGTACTGGGTGATTTACTTTCCTTTAGCTGTTATAAGAACATAAATGTTTCCACTGTGGGACTAATAAAGGATTCTCTTATCTTCTCTACCATGCTAATGAAACCCCATCCGACAAATAAGGTGCAATAGTGACACCTACTGGTGAAACAAAATGTAAAGCCTATACCAACATTAATTGCATTTCAGTTCCGTTAGTATATAGTCCACAGAGAAGTGCTGTCGGGCTCTTCGTTTATTAACATCCGTTTTAATGATGTTAAATTACTCGAAATGGTTTTAATGGTGAAATAAGATGAGAAATAAACCGTTGTGTGAGATTTAAAACTTCCTCAGTTTGAGTACAAAGTACAAAGATGGAATACGCTTGTACGGTCACATATTCAAGGCTCGATTGTTTACATCCATGATGCAACATCGTGCAGCTTCATCGTGTCTGACAGTAAAAAAAAAAACTTTAACATTCTAAGCAGGTTTTAGTCATTAGAAAAGATTTCTTTCCGGACCTCTTTGTTCATCTTGCCGTTTTCCGCAGTCGTCTCGGCGGGTGCTGTGATGGGTAATGGCAGAGCTGGCATGGGCTGCATTGCGATGAGCTGGATCTTGCTGGGGAGGCGCTTGTTGGCACCATCTGCCGAGCGGGACATCCGGTCCACGTGCTGAAAGATGGACGCTGATGATGCCGGATCGTTTGCACCGTCGAGTGGAGGAGGACCTGCAGTCGAATAATCAGAGAGAAAAATCATCCTCATGTTTTTAAAAGCATTTCAAAACACCCCAGCAGAGAGCAGCATTGAGAGCTAAACATGATTAGAACCGCCGGTCAGTTCTGTCTAGAGTTTGCACAGCTTGATTAAATTACTTGGTGAAATAAGAATTAAAACTCCAAACAAAAGACAAGAAACCCCAAAATACACGGAATAAATGTAAGAATTTGATGAAACTGATCACATTAGAATAAAAGGATGAAGCGTTTCTACTGAAAACTAAACTAAATCTACGTTACAGACCAGAGATGCTCTTACCAATCTTATTCCTCCCTGAAAGCAACAACAATAAAGAGAAATGTGAGAGAAAATCTGTCTGTTATGATTGATGTTACTTAGACAAAACAGATACATCCTAATTTTATTAATAAAAAATCTATACAAACGTAGATAAATTGCTGGACTAGATACTACATAATATATTGTATAATATATGATTAACTGGTTTAAGGCTGATTAATATTTCAGGACATTCCGCTGTAGTTTTCCGTTCATAGTTCTGCATCATATTTACCTCTTAGTATTCCACCAAAAGTAGTGGTTAAGCTTTGTTCTGGCCAGTTTCAGCCCCGTTCAGAACGAACCCTTAATGGCTCGGTTACATTTATGCAAACAAGCTGACGCTGGCTACAAAACATGCGATCCTGCGTTTAAGCCGAGTGGAAGAGCAACCAGGTGATTCCGGTGTTGTGATGTCACAATACATGATTCCACTGCTTTACTGTAAGCTGGTGGATGTTGGTTTTTCGTTTTGAGAGTGTCTGTGGGAGCACTAGAGACCCAAGCGGATACGCAGAAGCCTGCAGAAACATTCATGCACGGGAAGTGGAGAAGGTTAACGTACCGTTCAGTCCGTTAGTAGCCGACTTGTGACGTTGCTTGGGCTCAGTGGACGTCCCGGATCGTCTCGGGTTCTCTTTAGGGGATTCCCTCTGACTGAACGGCTCGCTTCCGAACGAATCGGCGTCTGATGGGGAGATCCTGACAGACACAAGCCGAAATAATGCGTTCTCAACAAAACCTGTACCTTCGGGTGATCAATAAATGTGCAGTTAAGCATCATTTGATAAGATGTTGCTTTATTAATTATTATTATT
This sequence comes from Ammoglanis amapaensis, assembly GCA_028566735.1. NCBI lineage: Eukaryota > Metazoa > Chordata > Actinopteri > Siluriformes > Trichomycteridae > Ammoglanis > Ammoglanis amapaensis. The sequence continues at coordinate 3,926 of JAOUQU010120794.1, forward strand.
TAATTAATTAATAATTATTATTATTCCGTGCTTCTGTAATATTTCGTTTATTCTTCCACTAACTTCAATAGTTGATCTGTGCTGGTACTGGGCACCAGGTCTGTCCACCTCTCAGCGGCCTCCCCACCCCTAAAACCACTCGTGCTTTCGAGACTGAAGCCCTGTTTACAGTTACTCTGCTCCGTGACATGTGTAGATTAGTATGGTGGGAATAAATCACACCCGTGCCTCCAGCCATTAAAGTCAAGGCAGTGCTATTGATCCGTAGATTCACAGAAGCAGCAGAGATTCGAGCAGCTCGTATTATAAACATGGTTAGAAAAGGTCTTTTCCTTTTAATCAGCACCATCGATGATCGATTTATTAAATATATTGATGAGTTCTCATTTTTATAACCGACCACGACTTCCTAATTTATCATCAGTTGAAATGCTGATAGTGAAACGTTTCAAACATTCTTTTTTTTCACTCGCAGTTTGTCGTCGTGGATGATTTGTGGTTTGTTCTATAACTAAGTAGGGTACATATGAAACCGTATTTCTCACTGTCCGGGTCTTTGCGTCTTGTTCCGAGACGCCTTGGTGGATGAGCTTCTGGATTTGGGTGTGGAAGCTTCGCCGTGGTCGGTGGTGGTGCCCGGTTCTTTGGTGGCTGCTGGTACCGGTAAAGGTTCTTGGACCACCATCCGATTGTCTTTACCGTGTTGGCCCAGGTGCAGCTTAGCGAAGTCGAAGCCCTTCACGCTGGGAACCTGCAGCTGGAGAGGAAAACATGTGGATGGATGAAAAGAACACGTTTGAAGTCAGAACAAGGAAGAGAAATATTTCTTTAATGAAACTGCGAGTGGCTGCAGAATAAATAACACACAGACAGACAAAAAAAAATCAACATAAACTAAAGAACTACAGTTAAAGAAACGGTATTAAATTTGTTTACTTAGTATTTTACTCACACTAGATACACGTCATGGTACCAGGTTGGGATCAAGATAGGGGATCAGATCACTTCATGACTTCGATGCTCAGACGAATCTGCAGACTGACACGTGGACGACCGCGTGTTTAAAATATTACGACGTTATAACACATCTAATGTGTACCGAGATTATAGTCTTAGCTTTTTATATCCGTCTGTTAACTTTGTTTACAATGTAATCGACGTGTAAGTGTAAGTGGACTGAGCATCGAAGTCGAGAAGTGATCTGGCATAGGGGGAAGGTATGAGGGGGGGGGAGGAGACAATGCCCCCCCACTATCGTGAGCCAAGCCGGTACCAGGACGTGTACCTAGTGTGAGTAAAATACTCAGTAAATAATCAATAACTTCTGTACCTTCTTTTTTTGCTTTAGTTGGTGCATATATATATATTTGTGTGTGTGTGTGTGTGTGTGTTATTTAGTCTGCAGATCCTCCGGTTTAAACCCAAAGTGAGCCTAAACAAATACTGTACTTAAATCAGTTCACTTGTGATGAAATCAACGACAAACAACAACAAAGCGACGACAACGACAACACTAACACATAGGAGGACAACATGGGATGCAAAAGGGTCTGTTTACGGGTGTGTTTAATACTTTTCCTATAACGACTACTAGTGCACTGTTACCTACTAAAAGGGGGGGGGGGAGCTTTGTGTGACCATTTCTCTCCAGCTAACATCTACCTCCTGGTTGTTTAGCTCTTCTTCCTCCTGCTCCTCCTCCTGCTCCTCGTCCTGCTCCTCTTCACTACACTCCATTCCTAAAAGCTTTCCACTATTAACCGGAGTGGTTGACCTCTGGATGGAGGGGATGGATTTCTGTACTGAAGTGCTGGACTAAACGGGGGGTTGTGGGTGAAAGATGAGGTGAGTTAGAGATCCTGGAGGTGAAGGTTCAGCTCGGATCAGACGAGCTGCAGTTTAAGATTAACGTTAATCATTAAAAAAAAAGCAAAACTGATTCGATTCTTCATGTTTTGGACATGTTATGGAAGCTCTGTACGGAACGGACGTAGCTTAGTCGCTAACGTACCGGACAGGAAGTTAAGAACGCTGGTCGAAACCCAGGTCTAAACCCAAGTCCAGGCCTGTTAATACTTAATGGTGTTGATGTAAGACAGCACAAGCATGATCTCAATGTAATGCATGCTTTGGGGGTTAGACTTTGGTCAATTATATTGTTTAAAGTTATTTAAAAAAGATATAAAATACTAATAAAACTGCGTATGTTTATTTTTTTTAGAGTTTTAGAAAGACGGAAGACATGTGGACAGAGTCTCTCACCTTCTGCCTCTGCTGGATGGTGCTCGTGGTGTCCGGCTGGAAGTCCAGTTTATCCGTCCGACACAGTTTCCAGTACAATATGCCGATGATGATGACCACCAGCAGTGCGGGTACCACCACGCCGACGACGATCCACGTGTTAGTCTTCTCGGTGTCAGCCGGGGGCGATGTCTGCTTCTCGAAAGCTGCGTACAAAGACAGACGAGGGCGTCGTAACGAATGGCCCGTGACTCCATTTGCTTCGTAAATTTGCGCGAGCATTTTAATCTCTATTTGATACGGTCTGTCAGACAGACAGACAGGCAGATACTTTATTGGTTCCTTTTAAGAGGTTCCAGCAGCAGCATCACTACGCGACGCAGGTAAATAAGACTCACGCTGAGCCAGGATTCCCTGGATGCGATACCCCAGCAGAATAGCTGCGTGCTGGACGTCCAGCCTGTTGAGAAGCTCAGCGGTGGTGACGCCGGGCAGCCGCTCACCGTCAGCGTCTTCCACGAAGTAGATGATCTCCAGAGGGTCATCGGGATCTGACAGACGGGTGGTCTGAACAATCTGGGTCCCATCACACACACACACACACACACACACACACGTCAGAACACTACACTATACTATACTATACACTACTATACGAAACAATACAATCCCATGTTTCGATTGGCCTGTATAGTGATCAACACTGTCGCCCGGGCGGGGGATTTCTGTACGGAGTACGGAAGGAAGTATCTCCTCAGTCTCTGAATGAATCAAAGCTGTTGCTATAGTTACTAGAGGACTGAAATGGGGATGAGCGGAGTCGAGCAGGTGTTAAAGGACGCCACAGAAAGGGAGCCATTAAGAAAACCGAGGCGACGTCCACAACAAGAATTTCTGTCTGATTAGAAGCTCTTTTTACCTTCGTACACGCAGCAAACGATCCAGAACATTCAGTTCGGTACATGTGATGTCACCTGTAAACTGTGATGTCACCTGTAAACTGTGATGTCACCTGTAAGTTGTGATGTCACCTGTAAGTTGTGATGTCACCTGTAAACTGTGATGTCACCTGTAAACTGTGATGTCACCTGTAAGCTGTGATGTCACCTGTAAGTTGTGATGTCACCTGTAAACTGTGATGTCACCTGTAAACTGTGATGTTACCTGTAAGCTGTGATGTCACCTGTAAACTGTGATGTTACATGTAAGTTGTGATGTCACCTGTAAACTGAGATGTCACTTGTGAGCTGTGATGTCACCTGTAAACTGTGATGTCACCTGTAAGCTGTTGTTGCCCACACTGGTGGCTCTTCGGATGCGATGACCGGTAGCCAGTCCATCCCTGAGCAGCAGAGCAAACCGCCGTTCCAGCTTAGCCTCAAAAACGCGGTCACTTCCTCGGTGCTCCACCACACCCAATAACACTACACGTGACATGAAACGACGGAATCACAACAACACAATAACAACGGTATATAATATAAATCATAACACATGTGGGGTGTGGTCATTAACCTAAAACCTATTCCTACCTGCCTAGTAAGTCATCTTAAAAAATATATATATAATTAATGTAATCAGCGGGAAATGAGGCACCATCGAACGCTTGCAATCCCAGAATGCACAGCAGCTGCAACGTTTCACATTTCCCCATATTATCACACATAAACTTCTACAGAAAACGGGAAGTGATATTGCAGTGAATTCTGGGATGGCCTCAATGACTGAGTGAGCGTCTGATGCTGCCTCGTTCTCTGCCGAATATTACGTTCCTTTTTAAGATGACTTACTAGGCAGGGTAAATAAGGAATGCAGGAATTTGAATCTCTGGCGTCCGGTGTGTTAATAGTCGACCGTCGTACGTCTCCAACAGCGCTGCCGTTACGACTCTGATGTCATCGGGTGGGGGGAAAAAAGGAGAATCGAGTATATAAGCAGTAAATTTCAGTGCACTTACCTGTTTTGACCCAAGACGAGCGTAACACATGTGTGATGTTCAGCTCAGGATAGTGAAAGGCTGTTTAAAAAAACATAATTAATAATAATATTATTATATTAATATTTAATATAACTCTGAAATGAATGGCCGAATGAACCTACGCTCTGCGATTTGCTGAACAGGGTAACCCAGGTAGTAGCTGAACTCCACCACACTGAGCAGTCTCAAGAGAGAGCTGACCTCTGACCCCGGTACGTAGCCCAGAGAATCCTGCACGGCAAACACGACGTCCACCGGGCCCCTCGGCCTCCACGCCGATGAGACCGGACTCATAGTGATGTTCAGGATCTGAAAGGAATGAAATAAAACGATTCATCTACCGGACACAAAGACGAAACAGTAATAAAAACAATGGAGCAGAGGCCATTTAGAGCGATGGAGGGTTTAAAGGGCCTTGCTCAGGGGTCCCAACAGTGACAACTCGGTGTAAGTGGAGCTTGAAGCGCTGACAGCCACTGATTCGTCACTGTCCCTCGCAGCATCACAGGTTCGTACGTGCACAGTGAAGTTCCACGACTTTCTCGAGCGATGACGCGCGTCGGCGAGAGCCAAGGTCAGTCCGTTTTCAACGTGGTCAATAAAAGTACACACACGTATGTCGATGTGGTTGGGAACGAACTGCAGCACTGCCAAAAGAAAGCACACAAACGAATGATTAACATTTAATACATTTTACAGCGTCTATTTTCCAGCCTCGCACGACCGTCTGAAGTACAAAGAGCTCGATGCCGTACAAGAACCTCGTCGTTTAAGGAATAAAAGCGGCCATAAGAACGATCCCAAAACACCAAACTAACAATAAATTACAAAATAGAGTGTGTGATGATTAAAATATTCAACAATTTTAATTAACTGTAAACATTTTGCAGCTACGTACCTCTATTTTTAAAGTGTGGTATCAATAATTGTCATTATTACTCAGTTACCGAATCTCCCTCATCGCTAGTAAATGCTCCGACCACCAGAAGGCGAAGGCAAGCACACGTACTCCTCCGACACACATGCAGCAGTATCACTACGACCATCTGGAATGATTCCAGGACAGAGCGCCACCTCTGAGAGAGCGTGTGGCCAATTGTGTCGTCTTGGGACTCCGGTTGCGTTGCATAGTGACTTTGCATCATTATTTTTGTTAAGACGTTTTAGGTTCCATTCGTGAGCGCACAAGTGCGTATCGAACACAACGCTGGACAACATTAGGCGCTATTAGGGATGGAGCCGCGGTGATTACGTGGCTAACCTGAGTGGATGTGGTAGTGCAGTTCTGGTACCGGACTGATGGGGGAGACATTGAGGATGGAATCAGAAGTAAGCATAAACCGTCTCAGAGCGTTCATGACTGAGATAGCAGTGTAGACCACAGGACCAGACACAGCCCGAAACACAAGGTCTGGAGGGGCTTTGACTACCTACACACACACACACACACACACACACACACACACACACACACACACACACACACAGAAGGCAATGGTAAGTACATATATTTGCTATATTACCAAATCAAACTAAAATATTAAGCTCAGTTACGGAACGTTGATCTCAAGCGCGCGCTCGGTTACGGAACGTTGATCTCGAGCACGCGCTTGGTTACGGAATGTCGAATAGAAAATCTTAAGATTGCAGCATGAACAGCTTGAAATCTGACCGGGCTGAAAGCCTTTGTGTGAAAAGAATAGACAAAGATTTCCCGTGAGACGTGTCAGAAGCTTCTTAGCACTTACCGAAGTCACTTATTAGAGGTTATAAAGCTGAAAAGGATGTTCCATCATTTACTGAGACGAGGTGTTAAAATAGTCAAGGGAACCAGATGCGTCTCGAATGATGTAGCTATGATGTCGACACATCCCCGGCATCGTTTATTTAGCAATCATTACAGAGCATTTAACCCAATCCGTGCAGCGAAACACACATCTACAAACACTGGGGGGGGGGGTTTAGCGAGCACACGTACGCCCGGTGCGATAGGGCAGCCTGAGTCACGGCGCCCGGGGAGCAGTTGTAACAATGTACTAACACTCATCTGTTAATGAGTTGTTTAGATTGTAAAGACAGTTTTATATTGTCTGGTATTGTTGTGTACTCGTTTGTTGTGTCGTCTGTTTCTTGTCAACACTCGTATGCAACTGAAATGACAATAAAACCTCTTTGAAAGATTAAAACAAAAACGTTCACTGCTGGAACCGTCAGTACAAATCACCGTTACGTGATTACGATGCGATTTGTGATCTGCATAAGTCTCATATCTTATTTAAGAGCTTATAACGAATGTATAGTGACGCCGATCATACTTTGTAGTTATAACTGGGCTGATTTGTGAACTGTTCTCTGTGTTTATGTAGAGACGTCATTTTGTTATGTCACTTCCCTTTCTGATCGCATCACAAAGAAAGATAAGAACCGGACAGGAAAAGCGTTTGTTTTGTTTTGGAAAGTTCACACGCGAGCTTATACACTCGTGAGACTAAATAATATGAACGTTTTAACTACAATCCCATCATAAAAACTTAATCCTGATCTTAATTCATCTACAGTAGTCGTAGCTACATTATAATCAATTATATAAAATCATACATACATGTTCTAGATCAGGGGTCACCAACCTTTTTGAAACTGAGAGCTACTTTTTGGGTACCAACTAATGTGAAGAGCTTCCAGTTTGATACACACTTGTGACATCACACATTTATAACCTTTGATGACACGTTACTATTAATAATTATATATATTACATATATTGTAATTTTCTAATTTACACCAATGCAAGTATGATTTTAAAAAAATGAATGCGGCTCACTGGTGTCACTATAATGAGCTATTTTTAGAACAACACGTTGGTGACCCCTGTTCTAGAATTATAACACTTTTATCTAAAGCCATTTCCGAGTACAACCGAGCACAATTTTGAGTTTAGGGCCCCACACAAGAGCACAACTTGGTGGTAGTGAGACTAGAACTGGATCTCCTCATCTCTAACCCAGTACCTTGACCACTAAGGCACCACCGCCTGGTCTTCTTTAGATAATGATCACAATAAATCACAATAAAAACGTCAATTTTAATATAAAAAAATTGTCACGGATTGGTGTTTCTGACTAAACGATGGTAAAAGTTGTTTATAATTCTTTATGGAAGTTTGTTTTCTTTTATTCTTACTAAGATACACAGTAAACAGCTCGTACAGGAGTGAGAGTTCAGATCTGTGATCTCTGACATACCTGCAGTTCGACTGATTGATTAAAGTCAGCTTTAAGGATCTCTCGAACCTTGGCTTTAGCGTAACCTGCCGTCAAGCCGGCCGGGAAACCTGGGAAAAGAAATAAGAAACAACGAACATTGAAACACGTCTGCAGCATCGTGGTTTCAGTTTCCTTTGGACTTTTATTTTCTTTAATTTCCCTTTAAGTTCCTCGAGCTGAATTCCAAAATGTCCCCTTTATTTTAGTGCTATATAAGGTGACGTGTAAGACAAGGGTCCAGACATAACGAGACTAAACAGAGCTGAGATTTTCTTCCACACAGTGGTGTAGATACATGAATCTTACATTCATGTATACATTTATCACATTTTATACCAATACATTAAGATATTAATCACAAATATATACATCAACATCATGTGATGTCACTAGAGGTACACGATAAGGTAACGATACACTCCCACGACGACGCCATACGATTCTCGATACGATATTTTCTATATATTTACTATTTAAAGTGACTGCAGGTGAAGGGCCTTGCTGAAGGGCCCAACGCTGGCAACTTGACCATCGTGACACCCGGACTCAGACTTTGATTACCAGTCCGGTACAACAACAAAAACGTAAACAAATTGAAAGATGGATGAAGACAAAGTTTGCTTCTGTTCATTTGTTTATTTTAAAATGAAATAAAATACTATATTCGTTATATCATTTTTTGGGGGGACTTGAATACCGTTATGATTCGTGATTCGTTGAATCGATTCCTGGTGCATTGTTACATCAGTAGATGTCACAGCTTCAGAATCAGAATCAGAATCAGAATCTGTTTATTATTGCCATTGTCAATGAACAGGATTCACAGACTAGGAATGATGTAAAGTGATTTTTTGATGTAAAGGTGCAGATATAAATAAAATAAAAAATAAACATATATACATATATAAAGGGATGAAACAAAACCAAACAAACAGACGGTGACTTACCGACTCGAACTAAGTAGGTATCAGGCTTAGTGGTGATGTTGCATATGTACTGGCGGAGGCTGGTGGTCGTTTGGGTTGTGATGGGAAGGATTGTGGGTAGAAAACTTGTGTCGGGGGAGACGGTAAGGTTTAACGGTGTAGCCGGTGTTGTGTCACTATAGAGATCTGAAGTGTTGGTGATGGTGAAACCACTGATGACTTCTGTGGAAGGATTCTCTGTCGCACTTTGGTCAGCCATCTCAGTCATGGGCGGCATGGAAGCGTTGTGTGTCGTGTCGGTGGGGAACGCTGGTGTGGAATGCGACGGACCGATGAGCGTGGGAACAGAAGGTGAGGACGTCTCTATAAACCAGTGGGTGTCTGAGACGGTCTGTGACACGACATCTACTTCCTCCGACGCTGCTGGGAAGAGAAACGGTGATGTCACATGATCTGAGATGGATGCGGTGCTCTGGATGTGAGTCCTCCATGACGGATCCATGGATCTTAGTAGAGATACGAACTCAAGCGGCGGTGTAGAGTTTTCTAGACTGGGTCGAACTCCTGACAGATCCGGGACGGTATTATTGAACAGATCAAACCCCGAGGTGTCCGTTGATGATTCTTCAGGCCACGGATCGTCCAAGCGTTGTAGATCCTCTCCAAACGTTACGGTCAGCATGTGATCCGGATTGACACTGTAAGTGCTGGTGATGCGTAGGGAATCGAGCGCGGTGGTCTGGTTCCTGCTTTCTTTGGACGAGCTTTCGTTACCTTTCGTTAGCTGAATGTTGTAGTACTCCAGGCTGTTCATATCGGGCAAGAGAACGTCACTGGGTTCTATGGTAATGCTGTCTGGCCAGGTGGAATCTGACGTCCGGTTGGCTGCACCGGTCTGATTCGGTACGGCGGAATTCGCTGGTGCCAGGTGGACCGACGTTGGATGAATCGTTGAGTAAATGGATGAAACCGTGGATACTGCCGTCGTTACTTCTTGACGGGCGGTCTTTGTGAGCGGAGTACCTGTTAACGTGGTGGTGACCTCTGCACTAGGGACAGCACTGGTGGGAGTGGGTGAAAGGTACCTGGTGCTCACTGGAATCACCGCTCTGGAGGGAAAAGCTCGATCGTAGAATCCTGAGCTCGATGCATCGAGGTCAAGGTCGTACATCTCAGAAGGAAGATTGGTGACCAAAGAAAAATCGTCCTCCTCGGTTCCCATGTAGGACATGGTTTCTAAATAGTCCCCGGAACCGTACTCAACATCCATGGTGTTCGTCGGAAAGAAGTCCTCCGGCGGTCCGATTGCCGGCTCTGCGAAATATGATGTTACGTAATGGCTTCCAAAGACGGCATCGCTACTCGGATTTAGAGCGTAGCCGCCTGGATAGGCATCGTTCTGGATGTTGAAGTTATGACTAGGTAATAACGGATTAAGAGGTTTGGTCTGAGTTCCGGGATCGGTTCGCTCGGAATGCTGGGACGGATCTATGTTTAAAGCCGATAATGTAGGATCGTGTACAGTCCGTGAGAGCCGAATGGTTGATACAACAGTCCCGCTGACCGATGGCAATATGGGCTCCGGATTATAGATGTAGCTCAGGGGTGGGGTCACAATGCCAAAACTGCGACTGGCATCATCTGGTGAATGTTTGGTTTGCTCGTTGTTGGGTGAGATGGAGAATGTCCTATAAATGTCACTTGATGGTGCCAAGAAAGAAGATGGTACAGCAGAAGGTGACGCTTCGTATGGCGGCACGTTATCCAGCGATTCCTTTCTTACGTCGGATGGCAACAACGTCCGGTCTATAAAAATCCAACAACAGACAAGAATTCATATTAATTCAGTGTAAGAAACGTTTACACAACGGTACGACAACAGTACACGAGTAAAGTCTCCTCAGATTCCATTCTTTTTGATCTCTCCAGCACTGGGGTGGAATCCCTGGTTCCCATGATGCTTCTGGTTTCCGTGTGGGCTCATGATGGAGCACTCGAAGCTCTTATAAATAAAAAACGTAAGACCAACGGACGCCTGTGTGATCGAGGACTATAGGAATGAGCGCGGCTCTGCCACCTGCTAGTGTAACACGACCGTGTCACGCACTACTACTGCGACGGTGTAACCCAGTCCTTCAGGTCCTGCTTCCATGAGTTGAATGTCACAAACTCTACAAGACGTAACCGATACGGTTTAACGTCCTGATAGCAGCGATTAAATATTGTTCGGCGAGGATAATCCAAACGTTAATCGTTATTCAATGTTAATTCATGATATGCTGTATATTAACTGATACTATTCGATGTCCCCTCAATACACTGAAAAACTTTACCAACATACGGACAGTTTTATAAATAATTGGCTAATTATTCTCGCAAATGATATTAATTCTTATTTGCTCGGATGAGAGCCTTTCTCTCTGTGTGTGTAAGTGAAATTACGCTTCTGGACGAAATGAAGAGACCCGAGAAGAGATCGATCTCACATAAATGATTCAGCCGAGGAGACAGCGATGTAATTTGTTCCTCCCCGTACGCCTCTTTAGCACTGAAGCCAGAATATCAGTCAACATCAGAAAGCTAAGCCAACCGTCGTCGTCTCCGTTACTTCTACAATCGATTTCGTATGTCAATAGTCGTAATGCAACATCACAACAGTTTCAATACAATAAAAAAAACACACGTGCCTACAGAACGGCGTTACCAGAGACGTGCAGGATGGGAAAATATCAAAGCCGGACAGATTGTTGAGCTTATATTTACACCAGAAATACTTCATAAGGTCTTCACTGCAATCTGATCAGAACATATACTTTATTTAATGTTTCTTGTGGTTCGGTCGTGTGCTTAACATTTAGCAGCAGCGACTTGACTGGAGTTTTGTAAGCTGATGAAAACGGGATTCTGACCGTCAGTGAACTTCCAGGCTCGTAAATGCAGAGCGAGTGAGACGGCCTGTCTCACATCACTTGTCACTTGCAGATTAAAAGCATGTCGGCTCGGGTCGAACCTTTACGATAAGCCAGGGGGGAAGTTAACAGAAAGATACGTGTACAAGCGTACAAGGAGACTGCAGACCTTACATGGTGGAGCGCAAACCCAAAAAACATGACAAATCTTATTATATA
>JAOUQU010120901.1:0-15460 GCA_028566735.1 Ammoglanis amapaensis
ATTGCCGAAATACTCTGGGATCGGTAACGATCCACAGAGTGACCCAGGGTCGATTTCGACTAAAGGGTAAAAATCAAATCAATCACATTTATACAGTCTTGATTTCCTAAGTACAGAACCCCAGTGCAAAATATGGTACTTTAATGTTGGTCTTGGTTTTCAATTGAACTGTCACTGAAGATCAATATTAACATAAAATTATTACTTTTTAAATTATAGTTAGTTATACTTAATGTTATATGTTAAAATGGTTTTAAAATGGTGTGTAGACATGTTTATCCACTGTACAAACACACAGCTAAAGAAGAATTCTTAAAAAAAAGTCTTTCCAGTAAGAATATAGGATGTTAAAGGTTATTAGGGAACTGGAGTGAGAGCAAATCTACCTCTTAGTCTGCTCATATCTTGTGTCCTGCCTGGTCTGGACATCAGATTAGAGTGAGTGATGCCTAGCAAATAAAAAGACAAAGCATTGTACATTTGCAGAGAAGAATATTTACAGTAGTAATGATTTCAATGAGATCTTTGAATTTGTTTGGTGCAATGTCACATGTCATAAGCCAATCTTGTACTTGACTACAATATGTGTTGACTACACATATTTCTACTTATATAGTATAATAATATTGTGTCTAACCCAGGGGGAGCATTGGGGGTGGCAAACTGTCCATAGGCTGCAGATGACAATTCAAGAAGGTTCTAGAACATGAGGCTGCAATTCACTCTGCAATGTTTACAGAACAGCTTTATATTATGTTTTGGGGATTTTTTTAGTGAGACATGGTAGGTCAGTATGTTGTGGGTTCAATTTCCAGTTGAAGTGGGTGTGGTCTTGTCTTTGTACAGTGAAATGTGTAAAACATGACATTGAAATCTTGATAAAATAATTATAATCATAATAATAAAATGATATACGACAATGAAAAGGGCAGATTTATTTTATAAGGGGGAAGATTTGTTACTACCACTATGGCTGTTAGTCACATGAGCAGGTAAAGCAGTGGTTGCTTAGTGCATTAGACTGACACACCACCTGAGATTCGCTGGCTATCTCTAATCCTACTAATTCTCTGCTCTACATACAGGCCTCTGTTCATGACCGCAGGGTAAAATTTGATGGCAGACAGGACTATAACTGTAAATAATAAACATAGTTGAGTAAATTGCCAGCTGTAATAATAGGTGTTTGTCATCACATATACCCCCTTATTGCAGTCCAGACATAATTCAGTGGCTCTAAACCTTTAACTTGTTGAATGCTTTTTTTATTCGAGGCTCCATGCTTGCAGTCTGAATGGTGTTTCCCCCTAGGCTCATTTAAAACAAGACTGCTAGAGTGTTTAACATGGACCTTCAGATACACTCTCCGTTACAAATACCTGTAACCTGATTCATTTAAAGATTGTGTAAACTATCAGTTGATATTGTTAGGTGATATATAGGTAATATAATTGTATCAAACTGCATGTCTATCAAAGGAAGTATTTGTCTGGTAGTTCACTATTTCAATCATTCAAGTCTGGTGTTATTGTGACAACACTCCCAGAGAAAACAGGGTTAAGAGTGTTGCTCAAGGACCAAACAGTTGTTGCATATTACAGGCTGGATTAGAATCATCAAGTCTGCAATTGATAACCCAGGTTATTTTAATAATAAAGACTTAATAATTTAGCCCCGTCTGAGAAATTCAAGCCATAAACCTCTCAGCTCTTAGTCATGTGTTTGAAACGCAATACACCTGTAAATGAGGTAAGATTAGTAATTGAACCCATCTTTGTGTGACTAATGCTACCAGTCAGGCATGAGTTTCATTCTGTAGTATTCACAAAGATACGTGAGTCATGATTACTGGTAAACTGACTGAATCATGCTAAAATGATTGTCAATGTTATGTCCATGTATGATAACTTTTGTAATGTTTTGCCAAGTTTTATGGAGTCTGGGAGACCTAAGCTTTTGATTCATACAGGGCAGCCTGGTCATTTTGAGCTTAGTTTAAAAACCCCTTTGAAGTACTTATGCAGACATAAAGAAACTTCAAACTAAGCCATCTTCCTGACCATCATTATCTAAACAAACCAGAGTAGCTCAGTTTAGGGTATAAAATGTATTATGTTGATCAGAACTGACAGCTTGAAATTTTTTTTAAATACTTTAAAATGATGTAAAATGATGACCAATCAAACCAAACCTATATTCTCTTTAAGTTATGAATAGACTGGCATTAACATTACATTACATTCATCTACCGATATCACAAAGATGTGCATTCAGGTTGCTTACAATAGTTTCCTTCACATCAACACTGGAGATAAATGGCAGATCTGTATCCTGTAGGTTAGTCCCAACATAACGAACTAATTAGGTTCTGACAACATTTCCTGCAAAACATATTTCAGCTTGTTTTGGGGTAGGTAGTTAAATGTAATTGCCTTTTCAATGATGGTTTCAAATGTAGCAGCCTAATGAAAAAATGTCTAATGTAAAAAGACAAAGCTTCTTTCTTTCTACACGTGCTACATATGTACTACATAAGCAAACCCTGGTAGATACATTTAATTTAAGAGGTGATTGAAATAGATTTTCTAAATTGAAAGTTATGGTCTACATACTTTGTTCAATGTATGGAATTTAAACATCATGTTCAATACTTTGGTTACATTCATGACATTCATCAGTACAAAGTTTTGGTCAAACACAGAATTGGACAATTTTGTATCTCCAAATTCACTTCTCTTACTTGTGGGCCATTTGACAGTGGGAGCCGACATAGACATGGGTGGAGAACATACAAACAAAACAAAAAGGACCACTTCAGCTGGGAATCAAAACCATGACAATTTTTGAGCAATCTTCTTCCAAACAAGCAAATGAAAACACTGAGGAGAAAGGTCACTATATATTATTTTCCATTATTACGTCTTTTTTTTTAAACTTTTTTACACAATACTACACAACACATGATTCCTCAGTTATCAACCTAATTTCAACACAGTCTTGAACTATTTTGTATCTCCAGTTCATTTTATTTGCATATTTTAAACTGTGTGAGGAAAGTTTGTTGTAGAGCATTGAGAAAAAAATAATGAAACAACATCAAAAGTATCTCACTTTCTAACTACATCAATACAACAATGCACACGGCAAATTAGTTTATTAGTTGAACAACTCTAGTACCTAGCTACTTTGAATTGAACACTAGCCAGAGATCAAAACGACTAGTTACCTGTTCCTGGTTGAACCCTGCTATCACTCAGTGGTACACCTGGTGGAACCTGCTGTGGACACGGTTTGCTCCTTAGCCTCAGCACCTCCTGTTGGAGTTCCTCAACCATCTGCTGGAGCGCCTCCATCTGTTCTGTAGATCTTTCTTTCTCTTGCTGCAACCTGTCCCTCTCTCTTACTGCCTGGTTGTAGGCTTCCTGAAGTCCCGCCTGGGCCTCAGTTCCCAAAGTCTCACCTCCGGCCAGACGAGCTACAAGTGCTTCCACAAGCCCCAGCCTGGATTTGAGGGCTTCCATCTCGGGACTGATGCCTGAAGAGGGGCAGCTAGCCTCAGTAGGGCTTTCCACAGTAAAGGTATACTGGCAGCGCTTATTTTGGTCATTCCACCTCCTTAGGTTGGCGGTGCCCTGAGCTTGTGTGCCCACAAGCAGACTGCAGATTACAACAACGTCCAGGAACAACATCTTTGAGATACACAGAACTTTTCTCTCTTTTGTTTGTCTTTGTAACAACAGGATGCTGTACTGATACTTTTAACACTTCTTTTTACTTGTCTCTTTGATGTTCTGCTTCTCTTTGGCTTCCAAGAATAGAGACCAATGGATTATTACCTGTTTGCAGTCTTATCTTAGTCTTTAGGCATCAGATCTGTCTAGTCCAAGTTTATTATTGAGTGATTTCTGTTATCCAGGATCAGTTTGTATTTTCAGCTATGGAGTTCTCTGAGCCCGGGGATACCAGGCAGAGGTTATTTATACAGTCTAAAAGGGGGAGAGAAGGTGGGGGATATAGGAGGGAACGGACAAGGGAGGGATTTTAAGCCAGAAAGACTCCATCGTTTTTTTTTTCTTCAAGTGTTTTTCAGATGTGAATGAGAGGTATGTGGTTTTTGTTTACAATTTTGCACCAGGTGGTTTTACTAGCACTTGATGCACTAGCACACAGATTTTGTAAATTTTCACTATGTAATAGATTGGAATGAACTAATATTACATACACTTCTAATTAAAATCATTAAACACCAAGTGCTAGTTTGGATTAAAGAGTACAATTCAAAACTATCAGCTTTTGCAATCGGTCAATCAAAACAGAGTATGCCTTACAAATCTTAGCCTGTTCTTCACGTTTAATAATGTTCGATTCGCTAATATTTTTCGAATCACCTTTGTGAGTGGAAAGCAGTGGAAAACTTTATCCTCCCAAATAAAGGCATGCCATCTTTCCCGATAATGAATTGAATCTATTTTTTCATCATTTAGTCACCACCAGACTTCAGTGTATACAGTCTTCCCTTCCTCGTTTGCTTAAATGGCATTCCTCTAGACATACAGTTAATTCTGCATAAATCATATTCAGATTCACATAACAGAGTCTCAAAACATTATATTATACCAGCATATAAACAAAGATCAAAGTTTGTGCATTGAGATATTCAGTGTTTATTAGACATTTTACTATATACACTGAAATTATTATACTTGCGGATGGTCCTTTGAAAGCGTTTTTTGCTTTTTGACTACCTGTCTCTTGAGGAATTTGTTGGCAGCTTATCCTTACTGTACATCCAGGTTGCCTAGCCAATATTACTTTCAACACGCTAATTTAGTTTCTAAGTGTATCCGTCATTCAGTGCGTTCTTTTCTATCATTTTGTTTGTGAAGTTTGGTTGTGTGAGTGAGTCGAGCAATTTGTCTGAATATAAATAGAAATCAGGCTTACACAGTCAAAATGTTTTAGGGCACTCAAGAAGTGTAGCAAGGCCAGTCTTGAAATTCTGAACTCCCAGGTTCAAGTCTTGGATTAGCTCCCAGTTGTCTGGGCAGCATTTAGAACAATTGGCCAATAATAATGTTTGACAGGTTTGTGACTGAACAATACAGTTTATTGTTATGCTTTACAATAGAATCGGGTCTAGAATGGAATGAGAATAAAGTCTGGTTTTGAAATATTTTAATGTTCTCTAATTTTCTCACTTAGAATAATAATCAATTATGTTTTCATTTCATTATAATTGTGTGTAAAACTTGCAATAGTATACCTAACTTGAATATATTTGAATAGTCCCAATTTGCTTCAGTTTTGTACACAATTACAGACAATTACTTTAGACGTAAGTGCACTATCAGGTTAAATATTAATCTACCTTAGACTACTTTTTGGACTAGAGCTTAGTTTAACATTTTTTGAAATGTATTGCAATCTTGTTTGCAAGTTCAATTGTTGTGTCTTTAATACTTTTTTTCACTTTATCTGACTGTACCCTCCATTCTGTTTTGTTGTAAAATATTTGCCTTTAGGCGCGAGTATGATGAAGTAGTTCTATTCACAGTATTTTACTTTCTTGTACTTTTCTTGAGCTAATACTAAAATGGTTAAAATATGTACTTAATTGAAACTTGTTTCTATTTTTTGATTCCTATTTATAAGTTTATAAGAACTTATAAGAACCAACTAATCACTTTTGGTGGTTATAGACAAATTGTGCATGGCTGCTGAATTTGAGTTACTGTGAAGGTGTTAAGATTTAAAGAGAGTCAAATCAGGATTGTGAGTATGGAGTTCTCTGTAGCGTTTTCTAATTTTGGTGCTGTGTGGTTTTTGTGGCCCTATCAGTTTGCTGCTGATGCTCCGTCACGGGGGGATCCTTAGGGTAGGACATTTTAGACACACACTGTTAGGTACTTGGGTTACCCCCTACCACATGAGAAGTGCAGATGTACAGAATGTCACAACAGTGTGGCAGTCGGAGACTAAATTGGCCACAACAGGCTAATTACGAATAGTATATAAATAGCAATTTAGAGAGCACTGCAAAATTAGCATTTTGTCCTGGTATTACTTTTGTGAGTTGTTATTTAGATGTCTTTCTTTCGTTTAAAGTAAGAACATATACTATATCCATTGATAATATAGATCAGTCCAAATATCACGGTGTGCAGGTAGCACAGCTAATAAAGTTGGTTCTGTTCTACACAGCAAAATAGGCTCATATTTTTTTTGGCGCCACATAAACATTTATTTTATTACTAAATGATGGTGTTTACCATCACCAGGGTAAATTTTCATGATGTTCCTAATATTCCTGGAAGGAAATATAAGTCCTACCACCCTGATCAGACGAGGACAGTCAGATGTTTCTTTGTTATGATTATATTTTTTGTTTTTACAATTGAAAGAACACCCACACAAGACAGGTGAAATAGATTCCATTTTCAGGCAGCTGTCAGTAATATTAGATATTTTCCAGGTCTAGTGGAAATGGAAGTGTGTGTGTGTTCTCAATGAACAACACTGAAATTGTCTGGAATCATCATAAAACGAGACAAATAAAATGGAATGTGGGAGACAGACTGAGTGTTTTGTTAGCTTTTGGCATACTGAGATGATAGCTAATGTTTTCTCCTGATTAAACTCTAGGAGCATGATGAGGATGGTTAGGGTGCTGTGAATGATGTACCTTCAGCATGTCAATAAGGGTTTGCTTGGTTCACTGCTTGATTTAAAGTGAATAAGCATTCTCACACTTGCACATGGAGAGCAATTAAATCTAAACTGACTTATGTAACTGCTGGGAAAAAAGATGCTTTATTGGCTCGGTGGCTTTACACTAGAAATCTACTAAAGATAATAAATGTTACTCTTTTTAGCCAGCTATTGAGACATCCGTTCCTGCTTCCAGAACGAGACACAGCACGCTTATATTCGTATAGAGGAAAAAAAAATGCTCAATCATACTTTACACTAACATCTAGGAAAATGTCTTGATTTTACTAATCAGTACCTTACAGACCAACTGTTGATATAAGTAAATCAGTTGTAGCACAAAACCTGCATTTAGTGTATGGCAGTTTTACATTATATACAGGGCAGGGCAGTGATGGTTTAGTGGTTAAGTACTGGCTACAGTTGCAATGATGATGAGGGCACCTAAGCAAGACCCTTAATCGTGGTGTTTTGTTGTAAGTTGCTTTGGATAAAGGCCTCTGCTAAATGCTGACAATGTAAATATGACATTATATACACAAACAGCTCATTTTGTTCTTTGAACATGACAAAAAGTTTAAAATATTATGCAAATCCATGAATAAACAAGTGCACACACAAAGAGTATCTTCAATTCCTTCATTAATATTGAACTGTCTATGACTATTAAAGTTGTATCTCAGAGGTTAAGATGCTATGAGTTCTGATAAATATTGTTTGAAAGATCTACAATTTGCCACCGCTGGGCCCCTGAGCAGGACCTTTAACTCCTGGTTGTTGGCATATATTCAGTAACGATAAAATATCATGTTGGCTAATAACAATACAACAATAATATTATAGTAATAATACATCTTACACTTACCTGTATATCTGTAGAGTTAAACATAAACCCTTATAAAACTTATCTTCCACCTCTACATCCCAAGTATATTCCTTTACCTCAGAAAAATAATCCTCAGGCATGTGTGTAAGTAAATGTGATTGATGGCTGGCAATAAAGAAGTGACCTGTTCAGGGTCTAGTCTGCCTTGCAGCCAGTATTTGGTGGTATATGAAAACAAAGCATTACAGTTAAAATTTACCCAAAAGATGTTACATTTGAAGACATAATGGGGCAGTACAATTGGTCCACAAATACAGAAATGTACCATGAAACTGTGTTACTAAATGCAAACTAAATGTTTTGTTAATTTTGCAATCGTGGGGTATAAAATAACATAAGACAATACACTTCAGCATCGAACATTAATTTCAGCTGTGAAGTATGGTGAAAGAAGCATTAAGGTCAGGATAGTTTGGTCTCTTATTCCAGAACAAGGTGAATGTGTAACAGGTGAGGGTGTCAACCATCGACCAAAATATCTTCACCCGAAGATGACTTGTCAAGTTTAATTTACAAAATGTCCCAAATGGGTCATATTCATTTAACATTAGAGAAAAACATCACTCAGTGTACAGAACTCACTGATTGAGTATGAAATAAGCGTTTGTTAGTCACACTGGCATTTAGAACAGAGTAAAATGGGTCGAACTAGAAGAAAGGGCAAATGTAATAAAAGAAGACCTATTTAATGGGGAAAATCATGTACAGAGACTTGGCACAGTAAGAACGACTACAGATCAAAGCAGCTTTAAGAGGGACAAGGGACTTAGCAAAGAAATCGTTTTACAAATGCCAGAAAAGAAAGGCAAGGTGAAGTATTTAAGGTGGCAGTGTGCATAATTTAGATAAAGCAGTTATGTGCCTGGTTTCAATTGTAAAATAGATTTGTGTTTTCAGAAAGACTGCTACAGTGGCAGTGCAAGCAAAACTGCAGCACTTGTGGGTTGTTTTCAGTGGTTAATGTCGAGGCAAAAGGAAGGGACAGTGGCAAATAAGTGACAGGGTTGTGGCTGTCCAAAGCTCGTTGATGAAGACTAGCTTATGTGATTTGACCAAACTGTCGAAGAAGTTTTCAGAACACACAGTAAATCACAGTTACAGGGCTGTTTTTAGTCCAAACACAAAATTAGGAAAGTGATTTAAACCTGATCTGTTATGTGTATATTTATTCTTTTTAATAGTGACTATGTGATTGAAGTTCTTAAAAGTAATTAACAGCTTTTGTGGTCTACAAAATATTGTAGTCCCCATTGTGGGATTAATAAAGAATATTATCTTACAACAGCAAGGTTTAAAATGACAAAGGGTATATATTTTTTATCTGATCAAATATATAATTTGACCATATTTTAACAAAAAAGGCTTCCAGCACATTTAGATTTAAAAACCAATTTATTTCAAAACACAAAAGTAGTTCACAGTCTGTCAATACAATTCCAGTAGATAATAAATATTTATGTATAAATTAAATACAAAAGAACATTAACTGAAACAATACAGGTTAATACAAATGTACAGATGTTGACAGAAGTCACCCAGACCGTCACTTAGCTATGCTATACAGACTTGAATACACATTAAACCAAACTGATTTGATAATATAAAAACAAGGGTTGCTCCTTTAGAAACACAAAGTCAGACACCCTTGTTTTGCATCCTGTGAAACAAGGTGGGGTGCAACCTGCGTGCCTCCATCAATGAGTTTAAAGTCATGGCTGAGGAGACTAGAAGGGGCAATCCTTGAGGAATAAAAAAGTCAATGAAGTATTTAAGTTTGCGTAGCTTTAGAGTAAAACGTTCATAAATCCAACATGTTCCTCAAAAGGTACCTTTTTGCAATACACTAGATAATAAAATGTTATTTAAAATTAAACTAATTTCCTAAAAATTGAACTCACAATTATCTCAGTTAACTTTTATTTGAACACTATCATACCAACTTGAAACATCAAGCTTGTAGTATCAGCTGAAATCTCCCTCCCAAATGTTGTATATTTTGAACAGAATATCAAAGTACATCCAGAGTGCAAAAGATTGAAATCACAAGAAGACAGAAACCTGTGAGAATATGTAGCTTAGTTTTGTGGGTAGGCAAGGGCACAACTGTTTCAATCTTTATTTGGTCATAATTTTAAAACACGTTAGGTGGATACTCATGCTAGTAATTTTTTTCTTGGTCAGATTTTAAAGAATTGGAAGGTCAATTACAAACCAAACATTTTAATCCAATATCAGTACCTTGAAACACAATCTCTGAATAAACAGGCAAAACGATTAAAACATTTCAGAATGCAGCATCCAACAAACTCATGATCAGCTGTGCAAATACTTTAGACGACAGTATATCAATAACTGAAGAGTTTCTGAATAAAGTGTCCAGCATGTGAGTAAACATGACTTTACTTTATGCTGTGACGATAAAATGCTGTGCCATCATCTCGACCACCAATGTTGTTGTCAGTGAATGATAGGTCCATAAAACCTTCACTCAGACACACATTCCAACACATTCATACATACGAACACACGCACACACACTGCTGCTTTCTTATGAAGATGATCCGCCTGGAGCTTTAAATGAATTATGGGGCCAGCAGTTTCACATTCTGAGGAATGGCACGAAGGGAAGGAGGGTAGAAGAACAGCAAAGGCACCCTACCTCCCGACTGAGAACTAGTGATACTTCAAAATCACTGGAACTATATTGAGAGAGAGATAAAAAGACATGAAAGATGTAGAAATAAGCTCAAATTTGTAATACATTTGTTGTAATAGGCCTTTTATGCCTATTAAATAATATTAAAATTCAAACGCAAACTAAGCTAAAACTAAGTTAGTATATCAGATAACGTCTCACTCAGTTTACTGAATACTTCATACAATATATCAATAATATATTTTTTAAATAACCTGCAATTCTATTTATGTAACAGTGATGTAAAAACACATCTTTGTGTGTGTTGTTTGTAAATCAAAATCGGTTTGTATGTTAAATTGTAAATCAAAATGTACAGGATTCGAAGATCTAGATGCTTTTAGAAAGATGAAAGAAAATGCTTCCTTTTGTTTTAAGGCATAGAATTAGTTCTAGCCCGAGTTTTAGATATTAAAAGTTAATTACCCTAAAATGGTCTTAGAACACTCCAGATATTGTTTATTTGTTCGGACTTTATGTCGTTATTACTTGTAAACACAACAGTATACACTCATGACAGGAGATTTAACATTAAACTTATGACAAATTGATTGATTATAACCTTTAACTAACCATCCTAACAGTCAATTTTGGGTGTCCAGACTTATCGGTGAAAGTTACAAAAGCCAACATCCATAGTAATAATGGAGCGACCTTTCTATGACTTTCTATGGTCTGTATTATTACGATCAGGAGACTTATTAAGAAATAAAGAGCATCACTGAAGAACAGGCACAGACTTACTGATTATTATGAGTAGCAGTATGACCACCACTAATGCAATAATCATCTTCATCTGAGGAGAAAAAGGGATTCATATTATTGTACAACTAGATGTTCATTTAAAATCCACATCCTAAAACATGCTGTTATGAGGTGGTCTTGTTCAGCCAGTCAGGGTCTTTGAGTATGTACTGTTTTTTGGTCATGCAGTGTACTATAAGACACTTAAACTTTGTAGTCTGGTGTGGTATTTGTGTGCTTCTTCTAACAGGCTAATTAACAACAGACCTATCCACAATGGATGCCATTCTCAGGTTGTTCTGGGACTGTGAGACTCACCTTCATGTCTTTCCACCACATCCTCCTGTGTAGCTGTTTGGCACGACTGCTGAACGCGGATGCATTATCTGACAGACTCTCTGGTAATTACATAAAAGAAAATAGAATTTAATTTACGTTCATATGTAAAAGTTCATAATGAGAAAACATTTTTATGAAACATAACTTCCAAACATTGTATTTTATGAAAAGGTAATTCAGTTTGTACATTTTACATAATTGTCCAAAGTTTTTAGGTAACAAACTTCAAACGTCTCTGACAGAAAATAGAATTTATGGTGCTATCATAAGACTACAGCTGCAGACCATCACACAACCACTACAATTTTTGACTTAATATGGTCGTATTATTAAGGAAATGTGGTATTAGCTTTACATCACATGTAATAAATCGAATGTTTACTTAAAATAAGCAGCTGTGACTCACAAATGTTATCACAAAAGATTCTTAAGCGGTCATGTAGATGTTTTTGGCATAAGTGAGACATGATAAGTTAAGACAAGTTTATTTGAATAGCACAATTTTTACACCGTAGCTAAATTAAAGAACATGACATTATGACAATTTCTAAAAAAAAAAAAAAAAAAAAAAAAGTACCTAAATATTATTATATTATTAAATATAAACAGTTCTGATATCTTCTGGCCGTTTGTTCCAGGTCTGTGCAGCATAACAACTAAATGCTACTTCAACAGGTTTAGTCTGGACTCTGGCACGACTAGCGGACCTGAAAAGATCTGCTGGGATTACATTCTCTAAAAATTTCTGGGTCTGGGCCAAAACCATTTAGTGATTTATAGACTAGCAGCAGCACTTTAAACTCTATTCTGAAACTAAACAGAAGCCAGTGTAGAGATTTTAGAACTGGACTGATGTGCTTTGTTCCGTCGGTCGAGGTTAAAACTCCAGCAGCAGCTGAATGAAGTGTTTAAAGCTTTTTTGGAATGACCAGTTAAAAGACCATTAAATAATCTACTGTACTGTAAAGAAATGCATGAATGTACCTGATTTTTTGCAACAGTAAACCCTTGGTTTTACAGAAATTGTTAAGATGATAGAAGGCTGGTTTGGTGATGGTTTTGATATTGCTAATAAAAGTGTCAAGCCTTTGAGTTAGCCAGTTTTTAAAGTTGAAAGGGTATTTATTAATTCAGAAAATAACTAATTAAATAGATATATATATTTTAATGTATAAGATATCATTCAAGATAATACAGTATCTTATGTATTAATCCTAAAAGAGACGATGTGATTCACATTTTGAATGTGTTTGGAAGGCTAAATGTTTTAAATAGTATTGAATGTTGAAAGAAGTATGTGAGACAGTACCGCTCCTCAATTAGGACAGGAGTAAACATTAGTAAAGAAGAAGCAAAACAAAATATTGAGTACAAATGTAATGTGCTTGAACACTATCGAGGTAAACAGCAGCATTTCCACTATAGACAAGACACAGAACAGACCGTTCAGTCTGAGAAAATGAGGAGTTTGAGCTCTTTTTCCACTTTGCCACTCCAACATCAGTGTTACTTGCTTCCAGTTGACTCCTGTTGATGTTCACTGGCCTGCTGAGAAAGCAGAGGGCTCCAGGCTGCCAATTTGGCTCACTTTCTTTATCTGGAATTCATCTTAACCTTCGTTAACAAGCTAGCAATGATTGCAGTAACAATGTTTAACTTCGAGAGACGATGTCAGGTCATTACTGAGTGCAAGAGCAGAAAGAACCTTGACAAATTTCCCAAAGAAAGTTACTGGCACAGAATTGTACTCACTGGGATATGTTGTTTGTGCGAGTTTTGAACTGTGATGACATGGTTTAATCAATGACTAGTCTGATCGTTTTAAAAAAGAAAAATACTTTAAAACAGTGGTACGTTTGTCAGGGGAACTAGGGAGTGATCGGTGATTCTGGCATGACCTATAGCAGTCTAACTGCAGAAAGGTGTTAAGCTGCTGCTTTTGTCACTATCTTTGTATGGTATCAACAGTGGGGTTTATTATCTAATGATAGAAACACATACCATTTGGAAAGTTATTCAGTATCTTTGGAACTCTCTCAGGATTGGCTAACCAACAAACTTCATTCAGTCAGCATACAAATAAATGATTTATTTGTAATAATTTTAGCTTTTTGCTACCAGTATCATGTGAATTAAATTTTGAATTGAATCCACAATTCGATTAGTGACTTCAAATCAGAAAATAGCACAGTAAACTGAAATTGTGTTTAGAATTTGATGTCCGATATATATATATATATATATGGGGCGGCACGGTGGCTGAGTGGTTATAGCACTGTCACCTCACAGCAAGAAGTCCCGGGTTCGATCTCCGGGTCGGGCTGTGGACTTTCTGTGCGGAGTTTGCATGTTCCACGCTCCCAGTGTCAGTGTGGGTTTCCTTCGGGTTTCCTCCCACAGTCCAAAAAAACATGCACTAGGTTGATGGAAAATGTGAAATTGTCCAGTAGTCTCACAAGTTCCCACCACTTACTGGTGGTTGTCGTCAGGAAGGGCATCCGGACGGAAAACTCTGCTCCAAAACATTTTACGTCTGACCCCAGGAACTGGGAAAACGCACGATAAACGAATAGATAGAGAGAGTCTGGTACGTTATTGCCTGAGGAGATGTCACAGATTTAGGCTTTGTTTAAGGGACTTGACCCGACAATCTTCTGATTTCAGTTGCATATCAGATCGTTTGCTTTATAATAAACGATCTCATAGGTCACAATCCAGAAAACTGACTTCCCGTTCAGTAACCCGTGAGTTTGGAAGTTTGGGATTTTGGATTAGTAAACAAGTCTGCTCACGCTTTGTGGAGGTGCCGAGGTTAATCCCGTCACGTTAGAAGTGTGGCGCATGGTTGCCATGTGCGTTTATACCAGTGCCACCTGTTTGGTGTGTTCACACCGGGTGGTGAATGTGTGTTTTGGCAGCGATACCAAACCCTCTGTGATCCTCTTCAATTGTCTCTGGCTTTTCATTCACACACATAGAAATTTTTCACAAGTCTCTTGGCTGTGTCTTATGTGTCTTATGAATCTTATGTGCGTCGCTTCATGGAGCTCTGTACAGAAAACCTGTCCCAAGTTTCCTGCTCGTAATGACGCCGTGTTTCCAAAAGTATTCAGACACCTAGATTTTGATCATTTAGTTGGATGAATATTGACAGGATGCTTTTTGAAAGGGGTGTGATGTCGACGTCGATACAGAAGTGGAAGTGATAGTGTTGTGGGTTTACTGTGCCAACCACCGGTGGGCGCTTGAGCAAGGCTCGTGACCTTGTTCTTGTTGGCTCCGTAAGCACTTACGTTGTACAGTTCCAGATTAGCTTATTTGATGGTCCTTTACCTTTAATGGTCATACACTGGTCAGGCATAACATTTTGACCACCTTTCTAATATTTTGGATATTTGGTCCCCCTGTGCTGTTAACCCCGACCCACTTATGATAGATTCGGGTCACTTCAGAAATCCAACAAGAGCTGTACAAGCCCTACAAAGGGCAGCAATTCCTTTCGTGGTTAAGATAATGAGCTCTTCTCGGGTTCTACCAGCCAAATTGGCACCGTTTGTGTGTGACGTTTTTCTTGCTCGATGATAAACTGCTCACTCACTTGCTGTGTGATCTATCCCACCCATGAACAGGTACCACGATGAATGAATGAGTTATTACTGTTATTCCGGTCAGTGGTCATCATGTTATGCCCGATTGAAGCCTCAGTCTTTCCATCTGGATTGGCACATGCTAAACTCGACACCATGCAAATCAAAACTAAATGTGTGTTTATTGTTTGGTAAACATGGTAAATAATTTCCTGTGTAGTTTGTCTTTTTAAATCCTGACATTCGTAAAAATTGTTCTTCTCCAATAATCAGACTCGTCAATGTTTTATTCCCCCCCCCCCCCAACAGTGTTGTTTTGTTTCTCTGTCAGGCACTGATGGACTATTATTACCTAAAGCTCAGTCGTACCATTGCCAAGGGTTCGGTCGTGAGAGAGAGACAGAGAGAAAGACAGAGAGAGAGAGACAGAGAGAGAGACAGAGAGAGAGACACTGAGAGAGAGACACGGAGAGAGAGACGGAGAGGGAGACGGAGGGAGAC
>JAOUQU010121011.1:0-15459 GCA_028566735.1 Ammoglanis amapaensis
TGTGTGTGTGTGTGTGTGTGTGTGTGTGTGTGTGTGTGTGTGTGTGTGTGTGTGTGTGTGTGTGTGTGTCAGAGAGGCATGGGTCCCTCATAACATGAATTCTTGAAGGCTGGCACGGTGGCTTAGTGGTCGACACTGTCACCTCACAGGTTCAATTCCCTGGTAGACCCCAAGGGGGTTCTGTGTGGTGTATGTTGTGCTCCCTGTGCCTCTGTGTAGGTTTCTTCCAGGTGCGCCGGTTTCCTCCAACAGTCTAAAGACATGCAAGTAAGGCAAACTGAAGATAATATTTTACAAGACAGTGATCGATGTGACTTGTCATGAATGTTTGTCTCCTGTCATGAATGTCAGTGTAAAATAAAAGATAAATAAATAAATAATATTTCTTTTTAGAAGAAAAATAAATGTATTATTTTATTTTATTAATGGAAACAAAGTCTTTGTATTCTGAGGTGGTAAAACTATGTCAGAAATAAAGGAACTAATTATATCTTTGAGTTAGAAATATAATGTGAAAGCGCCCCCTGCTGTTTAACATTGATACTTTCAACTTCTTGCAGACTTATTAAGCAGCTCTTATCCAAAGTGACTTGGAAATCTGACTGAACAAGATTTTTTCAAGGTTTCGGGGCATCGCTCAAGGGCCCAGCTGTGATGGAGCTTAAACAGGCAACCTTCTAATTAGTAGTCTAATACCTTAGCACACGCACACACACACACACACACACACACACACACACACACACACACACACACACACACACACACACACATACATAGATTGTCCGGTAGGAATTGTCTAGTCGACACACTGACCTGTGAGTATGTACTCGGTCTCTTTGATGCCCTCTACCACCATCCATGGATGATCCTCCCGGGCACGTGGCGGCCCCTCGTGATTGGTCCGTCGGTACTCCAGGATGTAGTGGTCGATTTTGGAGTCGGCTTCTGGTAGCGTCCAGAAAACGGCGACGCAGTTATCGTAGACCTGACATTCGGACGCCTGGATCTCTGGAGTGGCCGGAACTGCAGGAAGAATAAAAAGAAGAATAAAAATCCATTTAATGTCATCATCATGGTGCAGGCAGCAAGTTACTGCAGGGAAATATATAGAACCAGCGCCCCCTGCTGTTTACAGGAAATCATTTCAACTTAAAAGAATCATCCACTTCAAATAATTAAACCAAGTGAACCACATCGCTTCATTGTGCATCGTTACATGTCTCATGCAGGAGTGTCC
The DNA here is from genome assembly GCA_028566735.1 of Ammoglanis amapaensis. Classification (NCBI taxonomy): domain Eukaryota; kingdom Metazoa; phylum Chordata; class Actinopteri; order Siluriformes; family Trichomycteridae; genus Ammoglanis; species Ammoglanis amapaensis. The sequence goes on from JAOUQU010121011.1 coordinate 1,241, forward strand.
AGATAAGCAAAATAAAAAAGTTACACTAAGAATATTAAACACAAAATGTAAACTAAGTAAATAAATAATGTCTAGTAAAGAAAAAGGTTATGGAATTAGGTCATGAATGAGTAAAAATAAACTACAGTATATATTAGAGATGTAACCATACACACGACCCATGATGCAATTTATCATTCTGGAGTCAAGATAGTTTTTTAATTTTTATTTATTTAAGTTTATATGACTGTGTGTCTGACTAAGTGTGTGTGTGTGTGACCGTGTGTGTGACTGCATGTGTATGTGTGTGAGAAAGAGAGAGAGAGTTTGACCTGGAAGGAATTTGATGGCCTTCAGCATCTCTCGCTCCTGAGTGAAATCCACCATTAAGTGACTCACGCTGTCACTGGCTTTAGCTTTTAATGAGAGACGAAAGGCTGGTGCCATGGTAACACTACACACACACACACACACACAGTTTATTACACACGACTTCTTTACTCTCTTTAGATAAACACACATTATAAAACAGTGATGAACAAAACTGATTTGAAATGAAACGAGCACGTTAGTGAAGCAGGAAAGCGAACGAGTGCAACGTTTGTGTGTTTGTTTCTTTGTTCATTAAAATGTATTAAAAATTTAAATCACGTTTACAGGTTAGTTACATTCAAGACACACACACAGTCATTATTAAGTACACAAGTTTATCTCAAACAGACTTGTGAATATGCATGTTTTTGGACTGTAGGAGGAAACCGGAGTACCCTGAGTAAACCCACACGGGCACGGGGAGAACATGCAAACTCCGTACAGAAAGCCCCTAAGCCGACCCGAGAATCGAACCCGGGACTTCCTGCTATAAGGCGACTGCGCCGCCCGAGTGAATTAAATCATTTAAATTAAATATATAAAATAAATGTTGTTTTATACTATAAATGACAAAATCATCCTGGTCAAACACACACCCAGGAATTATAAAAGTAAAACGGATGAATTGGAACGAGGTCTCTCTTATTTATCAGGGCTTTATATGAAGCACTGCTGCTTCGTTCTGCTCACGAACTCACCACGATAAAAAAATGGACTAGCTAAAGAAAACGGAGCGCTAATGACGGGCGGGTGGATGTGTTGCTAATGATGGAGAAGATCTACAGATAATGATGGATGATTTAAACTCGTCTAGAATCAGATTATTTAATATTAGTTCAGTGCACGGTTTTATATTTAAAGTCGAGCAAGCTGAGGCAGTTGGCAGGTTGCCGGTTCGATTGTGAGAGTCGACAAGTCACGACTGAGGTGAACTTGAACGAGGCACCGAACTGTGGCTAGGGCTGCCCACTGTGTCAGACACGTGTGCTCGATGCTGCCACCTAGTGTGTGTTCACTAGTGTGTGTGTGAATGTGTGATTTACTGCACTGGGTTGGGTTCAACGTGTGTAAAAACACAATGATGGAGTTTGACATCATGACATCACATTATAGTGCGTTTACGTTTCTAAACTACCATCTAAAATAAAAAAATATATTATATATTATATATAAATTATAAATAAATTTAGCTTTGAAGGTCACCATAAAGTTCAGGAACGTCTGTCTGCCTGTCCATTCATCCATCTTATTTATTTATGTTTTACATTGTAGGTGACAAGAGATGATTGTCGTGGATCATTTTGTATCTTCAATATGTCTTACCTGCATGTTTTTGGACAGTGGGAGGAAATAAAAATTCTAATTTTATTTGTCATTACATATATACAGATATACAGTAGAACAAAATGTTTCTCTTCGCATATCTCAACTTGTCTGGAGGTCAGGGTCAGAGCGCAGGGTCAGTCAACGTACGGCGCCCCCTGGAGCAGACGGGGTTAAGGGTCTTGCTCAAACACCCAGCAGTGGCCTGGATTTGAACCCCCAATCTTTGGGTTCATAGCCCAATGCTTCACCCACTAGGCCACAGTGTCCCTCATTATCAAAGATTATAATCTCCTGAAGTAAACCCACACAGACACCGAGAGAACAAACCCTGGTTCTAATCTGAGAATCGTACCCGGGACTTTTTGCTGACCAGCAAGCCACCGTACCACCCTAATCCATCAATCTATCAAACAAGCGAGTGTTGATTTATTCTATAAATTAAAATAGATTAGAATAGAACAAATACATTTTGAATTTTGGTCGAAAACAAACCCAGAAACTGTCAAACTAAAATTCCCACCTGATGTCGGAGTTTTTTTTTTTAACTGGATGTTTCGTTGTGTGTTGAATTTGGGTTGAATGATAAGGCTTGTTTTGTTTGTGAGATGAAAAAGGAAAATAAAATAAAAGCGTGCACTGATTCTGGGGGATATAAGTGCTGGGAGGGTTTCAGGTTTACTGTACCTATCCTTTATGTCTTTGGCCGCCTGAAAGCAGAGGAGGAGAAAGAGAGGAAGAGAGGTACAGAGCGGAGAGTAATCGAGAAATAGAGATAATTAATAATGCACAATAAATCAGTTTAATGAAGTACAGAAGAGCATTAATGTACCAACACAGCCAGTTTACTGTAGCACAGGACACCGTTCAAAAGAGAGAAAGTATTCAGTTAACATATCGAATAAATGTGATCTTTGATATAAACCTCAAACAATCGGACTGTTTGAAATCTTGTATCATATCTTCTGGCTGTTTACAACAGTGATACAACACAGCGCTTTCATCAGTACATAGAAACATAGTGTAAGAAATAGATCACAATAATCTGGAGTAGAGTCAGATCCGGTTAATCGGACCTCATCGGGACGAGATCGTTTTGGTCCTAATAACCCGACTGGTCTGATTACACGTACAAGCCCCTATGTTACAAGATGGGATGTAAATATCATATATGTAACATATAAAATGTTTATTAAACCTTTATTGTGTAATTATACACGTATATATAACTGTTGCTTACAAACTTTGTTCATTAAAAAAAAAAGTTTAGAAACGATCCACACACACGATGTTTAGTTACTCTGTATGTGAAGTGTAATAATAATAATAATAATATTTTTACTAAATTCCTGTCAATGTTTGAAGAATTTATCCAGTGTTATTTAACACGTTCTCTTGACAGACTGCACTTGAAAAAAATCACCACAAATAAAGATGTAGCTCACGTCCTTTGGTCCGATGAAATGGAATTCTGGTCTGAATAAGTGAATAACAAATCACACGTATATAACAGGATTTGTTTCTGTAATTAAGGATTCGGACCTATTAACCGGTGTTCCAATTAACCAGATTCGACTGTAACGAGTGTGAATAAAATCCTGTAACTGAGATCTGGTACCGACCGGTTAAAATAGTTTCACATACCGGTTCGTACGAGAAGATTTAATATAACTAATCACAAAGCGTTATAATAAGTGTAAATAAGTGTTTTACTCTAAAACTACATTAATCACCTTAAAATAACACATTAAAATGATTTACTAAAATTACATTATTTACTTAAATAAATCAAAGCATCGAAGCAAAGGAAAGGGCATTTTCTAATGATGATGATAATTCTAAACAGAAATAAATAAAGTTTTTGAATACTGAGACAGACAGAGATTTTATAAACAGTAAACATTGGGAGAAATGTTTCTGACCTGAACGAAACCGTCGGTCTCGGATGAGCAGAGCGTCTGATTGGCCACTTCCAGCAGCTCTTCTGAACTCTCCAGAGCTTTAGTACAAGCGCTTAACTGGTTCTGAGAGAAACACACATCACAGAAGCAACACGACACGTTACAGAAATAAACATGTTAATGATTTTACCACGTGAACACAACTGACACCAAAAGTTCATTTACACATATAAATGACACGTCCAGGATGTAACGATGGATCTGATTGACTGATCAGTCGAGGGACCGATAAATAGGAGGGTGGATTGGAGGTCGGAGGTACATTTGAGTAACGTATTCAAATAGACAGGTGATAAAAAAATCTCTCTGGATTTAAATCATTTGTTTATTAGACACATTTAGAATATTGTGAACACACTTTATTATAATCTACTTACCATTATAGTGGTGGACACATTTTGGAAACATTTTTTTTTAATCAAAATTCAAAAAGTTAGAAACACTAAAACGTTTGCACAAGAAGCCCATTTCGGCAATCAGAGTTTGCATGTTCTGTGTCTGCACGGCTTTCCTCTGTGTACTCCGGTTTCCAGTCCAAAGACATGCAGTCAGACAAATTGGAGCTTAAATTAAATCCGATTTAAAAATTAAATGTTCCTGCGTCTGTTTGTCTGTAATTTCTGCAGACTGGTAGCCTGTTAAGGTCATCAGTGTAATCACCCAGTGTGTGTGAGCATGACTACACATATGATCACAAGACCAGTTCGTGGCCGCACCACCTTACCCCCCAGCCAAAAGTTAAAGTGTTTCAAACAAATTTGTATATTACCACCAGTGTATTATACGCTACAAACCAGCTCATGTTTACATGTATACAGACTTGCAGTTTTTGTTTAGCTTGTTATGTTTTATGTAAACAATGTTTTGTCTGATGTGAGCTACTGAAACAAAGAAATGTAAATATTACATGTAAATAAATGTTCGACAGAGACTCGACAGTCAATCTCACCCACAGCTGGGTCGTAATAATAATAATTTATTTCACAAAATGATAGTCATGATTATATAAGAATTCAGAAATAATCACTACAGAATCGTTTCACTTTGATTCTTTTGAATCACTGATTTGTTTAAACATATTTATAATTTATTTAAACCCCCAAACTTCCAGACAGGAGCATCTAGTCCACGACAGTAAACTCAATCAAGGATCTCTGGGATGCTCGGGTGTGTTTACCTGGAGCTCATAGGTACGAGTGGCTCTCTCCTGTTTGATTCGGGTCATCATGCCGTCCTTCAGCTCGTCCAGAACGGCGTGTAGAGAACTGAACTCAGACTCCAGGTCCTCCTGAACACGCGTGGAGTTCACCTGCACACAGCGGACATTAAAAACATAATAACGGTGAGGAAAGTACGAGAAAAGAAGCCACTCAAACCATTACGAGAACCTTACAGTTAAACATCAGTTTCATGATGTTCATCCACAGTTCTCCTAAATGTTTAAAAGTCGATGTTTCTGAATGTTGGAAAGTTATTATTTTATTATAATCGTGGGTGGCACGGTGGCTGAGTGGTTATAGCACTGTCGCCTCACAGCAAGAAGTCCCGGGTTCGATCTCCGGGTCGGTCTGGGGACTTTCTGTGCGGAGTTTGCATGTTCTCCCCGTGTCAGCATGGGTTTCCTCCGTGTACTCCGGTTTCCTCCCACAGTCCAAAAACATGCACTAGGTCGATCGGAAATGCGAAATTGTCCAGTAGTCTCACAAGATCCCACCACCACTTGGTTGTCGTCAGGAAGGGCATCCTGATGGAAATCTCTGCTCCAAACATTAACGTCCGACCCCAGAAACGGGGAAAACGCATCATAAACGAATAGAGAGAGAGAGAGAGAGAGAGAGATGTTTAAAAAGAGGTACGTCGTAATTCGTCATACGCTTATTAAATAAGTGATTCTATGTACGGGGAATTATGAAACAAACCTATAATTATATATTAATTATAAATTAGGTCGGTCTGCTCTTTATCAGGTTTGAAAACTCATCTTAAAAGTCCAGCGTGAGACTTTGACTTTTGTTTTATTGCCTCGTTTTATGTAGAAACTATTTTTTCTTAATTGTTTTATGGTCGTCTATGTACAGCACTTGTTGGTGGTGTTTATAAAGTGCTCTCTAAAATAAAATAAAATATATATATATATATATATATATATAAATCTGGCAACCCCAGACGCAGTTTGTTTAAATCTCCATTACTGAGTTACAGTAGAGGAAGCATAAACACAAATAAAAACACACTTAAAGAAGTAAAAGAAACTAAAAATGATTTGGTACTTTCCACCTCTGCCTGTACGCTACACGTTTCTGACTTGTTGTGTTCTCATTAGTTGTGGTGTAAACACGGCCGTTGACAGATATGGTGTGTTTGTGGTGAAAACGTGTCCTGACCTCAGTTCCTAAACACTCGGAAACTCTGAAGCAGCTGCTGCGGGTTTTAAAAGTCGCTGCTTTTCTGGTTTCCTGCGGGGAAGAAAAAATCAAACCAAAACTCACGCTGGTCCAGAGGTGGAGGAACGGAACCTTTCACCCACGCTGTGTGATCATCCACCATGTTGATGGTCAGGTTGGGATGCCAGTGGGAAATGATCTCCACAGGGCCGTGACTCTCCGCCCGCTGTACGTACACACACACACCCAAACACCCAAAATTAAATGAAATTATACAACTATACTTCCGGATGTAGTTATACACCTGTAATTATACAACTAATACAACATATATGTGTGTCTGTGTGTGTGTGTGTGTGTGTAGTTATACAACTAAATTATGAAAGTATACTTCATGTACAACTATACTAACAATTGTATACTAACAATATACAACTAATACAACTTATTCACATACTATACACTACTATACAACTTACTCACATACATGTGTAAATGCACAACGAAATAATAAAACTTTACTTCTATGTAGTTACACAACTACACTTCTAAGTGTAGCTTTATAACAAAGTTAAAACACTATATGTCTAACACAACTATACTTTATACATGCATGTGTAGTTACACAATAATATTATAAAACTATACTTCATATAGTTACACAACTTTAAGTGTATTTATACACCTTCACATCTAAGTGTAATTATACAACGCAAGCATACAACTTTACGTCTAGATGTAGTTACACACCTATACTTACACAACCATACTTCTATGTGTAGTCGTACATCAAAATCATACAACAATACTTGTACACTTCAGACCTTAATCATCTCGGGATCAGCTTCCGTCTCTCCTGTCAGCAGGTTCTTAGTCTTGAGAAATTTCCTCCTCTTGAACTTGTTCAGCACTGACACGGATACACAAAGAAACAAAATCACAACCCTCAGATTTAAACGGCAAGCTTGTGTTTGTGGGTCACTCACTTCGTGTGGCGTGGACGGTGGCTAGTCTGCGATACTGGCCCTTGCGTTTGGGATCCGGATGGAAGCCGGTCTTGGTGAAGAACACGTGGATGTGCAGAGAACCGTTATGCTGGACGCTCTAGAACAGAGAATTGACCCCCGGTTAGTCCCGGAACACTACAGTGTTGTTACCAGAACTAAACATGGATAGAATTGTGGACTATAATTATAAATGGAGACCAGTCAACGCAGCCGATTGGCTCGTCACGTTTTCGTTTATTAATCCAGTTCATTAACTACTAGACACCAAACTGCACGACTTGTTGGATTACATGGATTCTACTGGGTCAGTCGTGTCCTGGTGGTTAGAAAGAACCAGGCTTGTGATCGGAAGGTTGCCGGTTCGATTCCGTACGCTCACTTCCCGCCAACTTCTCTCCAATGACGTTGCTAGGGCTGCCCACTGTGCCGGGTACGTGTGCTCATCGCTGCCCCCTCATGGGCGTGTTCTGTAGTATGTGCAAAAGTGTGTCTCGTGGCACAAATGCGGTGGAATAATCATAAAATAAAATAATAAGTGACACATTTCTAAATATTTTAAAACATTATTAAGGGTTCAATTGGAAATCAAACGCTAGAAGTCAAGCCCTGCCTGAAGTATGCACACACTAGTCAAGGTTTAAAGAACGTTCACCTCTGGAATGTCCAGATCTAGATAGCGTTCGTGGCAGCCGTCTCCAGCCTCCCCTGTGCTCCAGTCTCCATAGACCAGATCCTGCTGGAACCAGAAGAGGGCTTGTGTGTTGTTGAAGTCTGAGAACACTTCGTTCTCAGATATGTACACGTAAAGATCCTGGAAACAGGAAAGAAAGAAGCGTATAACTAAGTGTAGTTTGAAACAGTACAGTACCAGTGGAAGTCCAGGACACGTCTTCTGATTCCATGTTTTAGATCACGATTTAATTCCTTATTCCTAAACTGTACTGACACCTGACCTAAACCCAGTCAACAAGTGCTCGGCACCTCTGGGAACACCAGGACGTTTGGAGAACCGTTCAAAGTGGCTCCTTGTGAAGACGACTGAAAGAACACCAATGTGCAAAGCTGTCATCAAAGCAAAATCGTAGCATCTGGTTCGTTCAACGCTTTCTGTTTACTTCATAATTATACGTGGACGTCTCTCATTATTAACGAAACAAACAAAAACAAATGAGACGGTGCATCACAAACGTTCCACGGGTTCTGTAAGGGACTTACACTGTAAAAAAATAAATAAATTCGTGATATCTTGTGCTCAGTACCATTAGTGTGTCTTTAGGGAAGAGATTGCGACTGGGTACGTGAGGAGCACCGGCAGGAGTGCTCGGGTCTGGGGTCGAGGTGCCTCGGCGGAACCAGCTGCTGATGGCCCATATAATAAATATCCTGGAGTATAAGAAGCACATGAGTGTGTTACAAGGACAACGTTTAGGCGTCAAACCCTTAACCGCTCGCTTAACGTACTTACCGGAAGAGGACGCCTTTGATGACTTGCCAGGCGTTGGGTTGCTGCTGCTGCTGCTGCTGCTGCTGCGGTTGCTGAGAGTCCGGCGCTGTTGCACCCGACTCCACGATCTGACCCGAGGTGGTCGCACCATTACTGCTCACCTGATTAAACACACCACTTCATTAATAATAACGTCGGAAGTGAATTCTTAAACATATATAAGAGCAGAACTCGATGTGCTATTGTTGAAATTGTCTGTTCTTTTTTTGTATCAACCTGGCTTATTAGATTTAGTAGTTCAGCACGGACAAGAAGTCCCGGGTTCGATTCCCCGAGTCTGGCCGGGAGCTTTCTGTGCGGAGTTTGCATGTTCTTGCCGTGCATGTTCCATGGGTTTCCTCACCCAGTCCAAACACTTGCACTAGGTTGATCGGAGATGTGGAAAATTGTCCTACGAGTTGGGGAAAGAACCTGGCAACCTACTCCATAAAAACCACCAGCGAAGAAACTCTAGAGATCGGTAGCGGGTCCACAGAGCACCCAAGAGTCGGATACGACTGGAAACGGGTAAAACACATCTAACATCTACCGTACTATTACTTATTACTAACTAGAACTTTTACTTATTTAACTGTTTTTGTGTCACGATGTTGGAATCTTAATTTCCCTGAAGGAACCTCCTAATGGGATCAATAAAGTTCTATCTATGTATCTATCTTTACGATGTGGCCGAGTACAAAGGTTTTCTCGTCAGCTTATATTCATTACAGATGCCCGGAGGTCCTTTCTAAAAATTCACATACAATCAAACTAGTCGAGGCAAGACGTCGCCTCAGTGCTGTCGTTTTTTAATTTATACTCGCGCCGTTATTAAATGCTCCGACAACAAGGGTGGCGTGGAGTTTCTGCCGGTTCTGTAGCGCTCTGGTTTTAGTGATGAGCGAGAACAGACGTTGTAGATATTAACTGATCGATCTTGAACAACGACACTGAGCATATTCAGCACATCATCCGTGACACTAATACGTACGTAAGTACGTGCCGGCCAAACAGGAATAAGGAACAAGGACCACCGGGGTGTGAATGATTAAATGTGTTGCTTCGGGGCTCACATGACTTGAGTGAGCTTAAAATAGACCTCCGAGTTTAATCAGGTTCAAACATTCATGATTAGTGATGGAAAATGTGCGGCGAGACTGGACTCATGGAGGATCCTGGAATACCAAGCACACCAGTTTGGTTTTCATCTAAGTCAACTTATCCTGGTAGCGAATGGTTAAACTGGTACAACAGCTCGGTGCAAAGGGCAGCAAATATAATAGTGAATCAGTGGCAAAATATATAACCGGCACTTTAATCGTGACAGAAATGGGGAAAAAGCAAGTGGGGCAGGGGCCACGGCAAAAAGTTTCAATGATAATTACACTAAAATGTATCATTTTTCAATGGAACTGGTTTTTTAATACATATGGGGTGTCCAGTATTATACACCAACAGCTCCACCTGCTAATACGAAACAGACGCTGGAAGTTTGGCTTTTATAAATAAGACAAACTTCTCAAAAGTAATTGATGCTACGGATATGACAATCTGGACCCTGCCAAAGTCTATTTAATGCCTATTAGTACATTATAAGACTTTGTTTGTATTGTTTTCATTAAAGCTCTTCTATTGATCGTCACTAGCCAAACGTCATTTTGTTCAGACGGGCCTCCTCCAAAAGGATTATTGAGACACGAGTTTATTACAGGTCGCTCTTCTATTAAGATATTTCCTTTAACTGGTCGAACGTCAGTACCGTACATGGTCAGCTGACACTATTCTTCCCGTCTGTATGATGATTAAACAAGCCTGACAATGCAAATGAATTCAAAAGAAGCTGCCGATCGGTCATGACGGTAACATGCAAAAGCTAGCGAACCACTCAGTTCTTTTCTATTAGCTACGGGTCATTAGAGACGACCCAGTCGACACCAAAAAGAGACGAATCTTCAATGCCGGGGGCTTCAGAGTACTGAAAATCAAACACACACTTTACTGATTAATAGATTAACCAACTGGCCTATTTGTGCACGCAAATTGTTTATTATATATTTATAATACATCTGTAGAGTTAGGCAGCCCTAGACTCGGCGACCGGGGAGCAGTTAGCTATTAGGTGAACTGCACTTATGGCACTTTAGTCATAACCGTCAACTACAAGGCTATGGATGCCCACTACTGTCACTATGCAGTTTTTACACATAGAGGTTCAACGTTGTGCCACAATCATCTCAACATTACGAGTGGCGTGGTCTCAAGTCTACGTGGGTTTGCTCCGACAGTCCAAAGACATGCCACAAAGGTTGGTCGGAGATGCCGAATTGTCGGGTACGATCATCCAGATTGGAATCTGGTGGCAGCCAGTGGCTGATGGTCCCAGGGTGGATTAAAGATAGAAGATAGTTTAAGACTTGACTTGCAGGTCTGAGTACTCACTCTGGTTACCTGTGCAACCAGTCCTGGCTGTTTATAACAACTGTCTGACCAAAACGTGTTAGGATTGGTCAATGTCACTCGGGTCTTTATACTATAGTCTGTTTATTAAGGTATTATCAAACTAAACACGTGTAATAGACAAAAAAGAGCCGAGTCATTGCGTGTCGACTCGGAGTCGATTCAAACTGCCTTTACAGAATGACAGTCCATTAGCTCGCCAGCTAGCACAGGGCCACAGTGTAATTCTCAAATCTGACAAGACTATCAAAATGACCTTCACATAGTCGTAGTTAAAGAATTATTGCCCAAAACACAGTATTTAAATCAGAATATAACATTCTACCCAAATGATAACAAAATAAGCCATGCGCTTAGCATTAGTTAGCGTAGCTGCGATTAACAGTGGCCTTTTTAACCCACCCATATTCAGTCAGATCCACCCCCTTCTATTAACTGATTAGCAAATAGTTCGTACTCAGCCAATCCCGAAACTGACATGTACAGTTCTGACCAATTACAGCAGAGTGGGCGGGATTACCCTAAAACGGGTGGAATCTTTGAAAGTATAGTGAATCAGGGAATCGTCTATCCCGACCGGCATCATTACGGCTTTACTCAATAAAAATAGAAAAGCGATATCTCTGACACAGCAGGCGGTCGTAAATAATACAGAAAATGACACCGAATACAAACAGACGTGTGTTATGTTTGTATTTAGGCTTTCTGTCTTCCTTACCTCGCCGTTGCTAACGGTGGACTGTTGTGTTGCTGCGGTCTCCTGCGCCGCCATCTTGCTGTCTCTGTCCTCCACTCTAATGTGGCGCTGTGGGTATGTTAAGAGGAAGTCTCGCGAGATTATAATCACAATAGGACACCAGAAGGGCGTTCTACCAGATCTCGCGAGATCTTCCAGTGCTTACTCGTCATTAGGAGTCTTACGTAAGACACATTTATGACTGAAAGGAAAAATGATTTTTTAATACATTTTTTTTGTTTAAAAATTAATTGTTTACCTTTATCTGAACCTATGAATGTCAGTGTTATTCCTAAACAAAACAGTGTGTTCCAATGTAGTACAAAAAACATCATCTGCAGGAAATTGAAATGCCCATGCTATGGGTTGATTATGAGTGGATTACCTGTGTAATGTGTTCAGTAACACAAATAACCTCTTTATGTTGGACAGAAGCTTGAGCTTGCACCTCATGGCCAAAGAGGGAATTCTAGATGAGCAATTACAAACTCACTCATGGAGAATTAAACCTTTAAACATTCCTTTTCACCAAAAACACAGTCTAGCTAATTCTAGCACAACATTACGTCGACTGCCCCTGTAAAAAAAACATCGAGAGTCGTACGAGTAATACATTTATTTAAAAATAAAAAGGACAAGAAGCAGTTCTGGTAACTCAAATGGACACTTGATGAACAGAAATGTACATCAGAATGCACAACTTTAATGTTGCACAGCTTAAGAAACTCCAATCTGCATGAAACTTTCACCTCAGAAAATTAAAATCTGTACAAGAACAATAGGGTTCGGCCCCTAATAAACTGAAACATCTGGGATGTGGTGGTAAGTCGGGCCGGACTAGGAACTAAAAGGTCTTTGGTTCAAGCCTTGTATCTGTTACCACTGTTGAGCCTCAATCGCTTGTAACATTTACAACGATTGTATACAAAGTCCTTTTGTAGCAAGGTTTCCGGCTAAATGCTAAAATTGTGATGGTTCGATTCATTGATTTATGTTTTTTTTCTTCTTTGCTCTTCGGACCTTCAGTCTGTCTCGGCGTGTTCCAAACTCCGGCGACGACTGAAAAAGCCACACTGGATAATAGAAAATTATACATTATTATTCCTTCTCATTTAAACTTTTACAAATTACCACACATTAGGGGGCACTAGTGAGCACACGTGGCCGGAACGATGGGCCTTGTGACAACTATCCAGAACGCTTATCGAGTTTTAAGAATGAGACTGTGTAGAAGGTTTGGATGTAAAAGAAAGACGATTCTACCTTGACCAGAATAATGATGATGATGATTAACAGCAGAAAGCCGCCGATGGAACTGCCGATGATGTGTCCAAAATTTGTCTCGACCTTTAGCTTCTCGAGCGAAACCTCCACCTGCAGACAAACAGATGGATGACACTTTTATGCGCATTTAACATTTCAACTATAAATTCTTTAAACATTATCAGGTTCAGGCATCTTTCTGTGTTAAGTGTCTTTGAGTATCCTGAAAAGCACTATACTGTATTAAATAAAATTTATGAATACTAGTAGTAGTATTATTATTACCTTTTCTGTCTTTATGTTTGTTGCATCGAAGATCGTTTCATTAAATCTGAGTTCTGCAACAGCAGTGATCTTTTCATCTTTGCTCTGGTAAAAACAAACCCCAAAAAAATCCTTTTCATTTTTTTTGCATCTTATTCGGGGTTTAACGGTTCGTTTATTTGTGTTATGATGCTGGAATGCTGCTAGAATTTGTGTAATGCTGCTTGAACCTGAAGCCCCGGTTCACCTCACCCGGGAATCAAACCCGGGACTTACTTCTTACTGTGAGGCAACGATGCTAACTACTAAGCTTCCGTGCCACTTTCGGAATAATATTTCATTTATCAAAACAATAACGATAAACTGATATTATTTAATGAGGTTGGCAGCGCCCTCTGCTGTTTAAAGTGACTCCGGTTTGGAATCGTGAATCATGCGAATCGATCCGCGGTGCATCGTTCCATCCCTACAATCACCGGAGACCATATACAACTTATCTAATAACAATAAACCATAAAAGTTTATGTTACGTACCTCGATGTCATGGATGGTGGCGTTGGTGATGATGGTGATGTCCTGTAGATGTGTCAGAGTGCACACGACCTCGAGGTTTTCACTCTACAAGCACAAACAGACCGGCTCACAATCAAACCCGTGCAATCGACATTTACAATCATTCCAGTAACATCGGAGAGAATATTCGTGGTGTTTTTCTTTCAGTAATTGTTGCACCTTTTTAACCCAAAAGAACCCAGCGTGACATATGTGTTACAAGTCTTTCAAAGGGTCTGGAAAGTACTATATTCAGCTTTATTCTTCTCATTATCCACATGAAGTCCCTAAGTGACATCTAATGAACATATTGGGTGTAGTCATGTGACAGTTTGTAAATCTGTGGTCATGTGACCTCATTTCTAAAATGGTGGTTTGCTGGGTTAGTGCATGAGACAAAATCAGCTCATTTTAAAAGCTTGTTTTTTGTTTCTAAAA